>JADRCH010000256.1:2131562-2230101 GCA_019843965.1 Rhynchomys soricoides
AACTGGGATTAAAGGTGTGCCACCCACCATGCCTGGATCCTCAACTGATTTATAATACCTTATATCTTTCATTCCATTTATTTATCTTATCTAATTACCAAAGTTTTATTACATAGCTAAAGGGGTTTTAAACTTTTGATCCTCCTAACTCTATTTACCAAATGCTGGGATTACAGGTATGTATCCCCAAGCCTATTGAAGATAACATTTATCTTTAATTCCATGAAGGGACCCTGGCAAGTAGCTGTATGAGTCTATAGACAGTGCTGCACTGCTTTGTCTTAAATGCTTATAAAGCTCTGTGACCTTGAACTCTCGAAAAACTAACAAAATTTCCCCCTTTTTTTCATAGTTGCCTATGTAGATAAATTTACCATAGGTCTCAGCAACCCCTGAATATAACTCATTTTCTTCCCTTAGCAAGTTGAGAGCACATACCTTTTCACTGAGAAACAACACTTCTAGACTCCTGGGCATACCTGAATTGCCAGCCTTGTTATTCTTATACTTCTGAAACCTTATTAAATAAAATGAGGATTGCTTGAACACAAGAATTGTGGTACCATGAGAGTTTATCTGGAAACAGAGAGAAAGACCAAGTGACCAACAAGTACATAGCATACATAGTGTGGACACATTGGACTGCTGATGCTTCATATTCAGGATGGGTGCAACAGGGTAGGGGGATGTTTTACCACAGCGCTTAGAACAGTATGTGATTTAAAATTTATGAATGCTTACTTCTGAAACTTTTCATTTGATATCTTTAGACTATGGTTAGCTGAGGGTAACTGAAAAAGCAGAGAGCAAAACCACTAGCTAACAAGGAAAGTGGGAATAGTATTTATGTTTTTAATCTATTTAAACCCAGTAGTTCCATCTGGGGCTGGGAATGTGGTAAATGTTCTGTGCACTCTGGAAAAGAATGTTGTTCTGCTCTGGTCTGATAAAGTGCTCCATCAATACCAACTAGCACGAGTCTGTTAATAACAGCCTTCTGCATTCTGGCTAGGTATCTTTATACTTGATATTCTCGAGTGAGATTTGGTACTTTGTATCTTTCATAGAATTTGTTCATTTTATCTAATTATCAAATTTTACCATTTTAGCTAAGGCTGCCCTTGAACTCTTGATTTTTTAGTTTTAAGGCAAGAACATCAGAGTCCATTTCCATTGTTTTTGTTCACCCAATAAGACTGAGCTCCATAGATTTCCAGCCTTACATACACAATTGAGGTTTATTTATTCTTTTCGTTTTGATTATTTTAAAAAGAATTTTACTGTATGGCCTACAGTGACCTTGAGTTGATGACTCTCCTACTTTAGCTTCTTGAGTGCTAGGTGCACATATTTTTGCCAGTGTACTTCTGTTCTCATTATGAGCTATCCTTTATCTTTGCTAATATTGTTTGTCATCCGACCTTTATCTTGTGGTAATATTGTTACTTCAGCTTTGTTATAGTTAGTATTTACACCATACATCCTCCCCTGGTAATGTGTAGTGTGTTCTTTTATAGACAGTCTTACTTTCTTGTGTCTGACAGTTTCTGCTTTCTAAATGAAGTGCTTATTCTATTTCCTTTTAAAGTAACAACATAGTGATTAGAGTAACTCTACAAACACATAGATTTTTTTGTTTCCTTTGTTCTTTGTCTGTTTCTGTCCTTTTCATTTCCATATGCTTTACATGTAATTTTAATTTATGACTGCTTTATTTTTCTTTAAGGTATCACATGAACCTTTATATTTTGCCTCCCTTCAATATTAAATGTCATCCCCTTAATCTAATAACATCGCTCTATTCAAATACAGTTAGATTGTGCCTATTTTATAAACTTCATAATCTATTCTTATTTTATTTATTATTTTATTTATTATTATTTTAAAGTTCATTAGCTAGTTTATTATTTTAAAGGATTAAAAAATTAAATCCTTTTATATTTGCTGCCATGATTATGATTTCTGTCATTTTTTACTCCTTGGTATGGCATGACTTTCCCTTTGCAGGTCTGGAATTTAAGGTCACTATTTACCTATTTTTCATTATGTCAACTATTCTTTAGAGTAGCCTCTCAGGGACTGTATTCCTGAAGAGAACTTCAGTATCTTCCAGTAGCCACCAATTATCAATAATGTTTGAGATAGGGGTAAGGTAATCTCCCCCATCCTACTTCTGAGTGCTGGTAACAAAGGCATGCACTGCTGCTTCCAGTCCTAGACTGTATTTTAAAGAAGGTATTTCTCAGTTTTGCCTAAGCTCTTCAGTTATTTCCATCAAGAATTGATCTGAGTTGCCTGTTCCACAGTTGCTATCAGGGATCCCATTTACCCACTAGAGAAACTGATGAACCATTTGCCTGTCAACATTTGCTAAAAAAATGCATGTGTGCCACACTCACTTCTCAATAAATACACTGATCTGTTTCTGAGCTTCTGTGGTGTTCTACTTCTTTCTCATTATATACATGTCTTAGTCAGGGTTCCTATTCCTGCACAAACATCATGACCAAGAAGCAAGTTGGGGAGGAAAGGGTTTATTCAGCTTACACTTCCATGCTTCTGTGATTACTAAAGGTAGTCAGGACTGGAACTCAACCAGGTCAGGAGGCAGGAGCTGATGCAGAGGCCATGGAGGGATGTAACTTGCTTACATCTCCTGGCTTGCTTGCTTCTCCTGGCTTGCTCAGCCTGCTTTCTTATAGAGCCCAAGACTACCAGCCTACAGATGGTACCACCCACAAGGGGCCCTCCCCCCTTGATCACTAATTGAGAAAATGCCTTACACCTGGATCTCATAGAGGTATTTTTTCAACTGAAAGTCCTTCCTCTGTGATAACTCCAGCTTGTGTCAAGTTGTCACACAAAACTAGCCAGTACAATTGACCCCTTCTCAACTTGACACACAAACACATCACCATTAAGCCTCGACCCTTACTTTCTTATTCATCCCCAAGATCTAAATAACTTTAAAAGTCCCACAGTCTTTGAAAATTCTTACATATTAACATTTCAGTTCCTTTTAAACATCCAATCTCTTAAAATTTAAAGTCTTCTAAAAATTCAAAGTTTCTTATCTGTGGGCTCCACTAAAATACCTTTTTTCTTCAAGAGAGAAATATATCAGGGCACAGTCACAATCAAAATCAAAATCAAACTCCAACTGTCCAATGTCTGGGATCCACTCACGATCGTCTGGATTCCTCCAAGGGCTTGAGTCACTTCTCCAGCTCTGCCCTTTGTAGCACACACCTTGTCTTCTAGGCTCCAGATGCCTGTACTTCACTGCTGCTGCTGTTCTTAGTGGTCATCTCATGGTACTGGCAACTCCAAAACACTGTTGTCTTCCGCTGTAACTAGGTTTACCAACAGCCTCTCATAGCCTCTCTTCATGGTGCCAAACCTCACCTCCTTTGTATGTCCCCTTCAGTTCTGGGCCATCAATTACAACTGAGATTGCACCTTTACCAATGGCCTTCTGAGGCCTCTCACAGTGCCCAGTCTCAGCTGCTCTTCATGACCCCTTCATGCCTTCAAAACCAGTACCACCTGGGTGACTCTTACACATTACCAAGTCCAGCCACAGCACAAGGTACAACCTTGGCTATCTCTGGAACATAGCCTTTGTGCTCTCAAAAAATACTTTCCAGAAGATTTCACCTCATTGATGCTGGTGTCTTCTTAATCACCACTAATTTCTTACCAGCATCCAGCTAACCAGCATCAATAGTCCTAGTAATGCAATGGTTTTGCTTTAGTAGTTCTGGTATCTTCTTAATCACAGCTGATTCTTCAGCCCCAGCTAACCAAACTGTAGAATCTTCACAATCAAAGTAGCAACAGCCCTGGTAAGGGTCTTTAATCTTCCCTCTGAAATTTCACAAGCCAGGCCTCCATCTTCTGCACTGTTCTTAACATTATCTTCCAAGCTCCTACACAACATCCCACAGAGCTCTTAACATCAAATCGGTCTTCTAGCCTAAAGTTCCAAAGTCCTTCCACAGTCCTCCCCAAAACATGGTCAGATTGTCACAGGAACACCCTACTTCTGGTACCAATTTGTCTTAGTCAGGGTTTCTATTCCTGCACAAAATATCATGACCAAGAAGCAAGTTGGGGAGGAAAGGGGTTATTCAGCTTACACTTCCACGTTGCTGTTCACTACCAAAGGAAGTCAGGACTGGAACTCAACCAGGTCAGGAAGCAGGAGATGATTGCACAGGCCATGGAGAGATGTTTCTTACTGGCTTGCTTGCTTCTCCTAGCTTGCTCAGCTGACTTTCTTATAGAGCTCAAGACTACCAGCCCACAGATGGTACCACCCACAAGGGGCCCTCCCCCCTTGATCATTAATTGAGAAAATGCCTTATAGCTGGATCTCATGGAGGCATTTTCTCAACTGAAACTCCTTTTTCTGTGATAACTCCAGCTTGTGTCAAGTTGACACAAAACCAGCCAGTACAACACAGTAGGAAGTAATGATTAGAAAAACATCTACCAATCTATTCTCAACATTTTTCCTTCCTTCCTTCCTTCCTTCCTTCCTTCCTTCCTTCCTTCCTTCCTTCCTTTTATATTCCCTTCCCATTAATCTGTAGACTAGATTGCTCAGTATGGGGAAAAACTTGCCTTAAAATGTTGGCCTAAGATAATCATAGATGCTCATGAGAATTCAATATAGTACTAACTTTGTAATAGAAGCCTCAATACAACTTTAAAAACTATTTCTGCATTTGTGTTTTAATAAAAATTAATATTTAAGAATTTATCCTGAAGATATAGCTTAAAATTAAATATTGATACATGCAATATTTATTACAACATTGTCATCTTTGCAAAATATTGAAATGAGATACATGCCCTCACATAGGAAATGTGTTGAACACACTAGTACACATCCACACAATGGCAACGGTAAACTGGGATGCTATAAAAAATGATGAGATCTATATGAACCTCACAAGATTTCTGTGAGCCATCATTATCCAAAAAGTGTGAACTTAGAAGTGGTTTATATGATATAATACTGGATGGAGAGTAGAGAAGAAAGAACTATGAAGTCTTAAATTTTACTCAGTAAGTAGTAGTTTGCCACAAGTGACAGTAGGGTGGGACTTCTGATAGTATATTGCTTGTGTTGAAGGATAGAGCCAGTGAGCAAATACATTGTTATTTTTGGGGAGCCAGGGTTCTCATTGTTGGGGAAGGAAGAGGTAGAGATGCTATTGAGAAAGGGGAGGATCAGAATAATAAGTACGTATTACCACAATATTTCCCCACATATGCCTCATGAATTCAAAGGGAGGTAATGATGACTTTCCAGAGATAAATGGGCAGACACTTCCTTATGTGAGAATTTAAAGTCAACACCATCAATCCCAATACAAAACGACATTCTTATCCCTTATGATGCAAAGTCCCAAAAAGCACACAGTATCCTTTCTATGACATTCTACCAAAAATGCAAAACCTACATCACTCATAAGGAGACATTGCACATACTCAAGAAAACAGTTGCCCCGTATTATCAAAAGGTGTCAAAGTCAGGGAACATAGAGGCCAAGAAAGTCCTATGAATTAAAGGATATAAAAGCTACATAATTAAATGCAATTATGTTCTGATGAGATCCTGGACTAGGGGGAAATAGGAGAATTTAAATTCTGGCTTATACTACATAACAACCTTACTGTTAAATTTCCTGTTATTTGTAAATAAACTAACCGCACTGTTGTAAGATGAGATCTTGTTCTGGTTCAGAAGCTCTGCATACTGCAATGTCTATATGAAATGGGACATGGCATATTCCTCTTTCTCTTAAGTGGTTCTAAAAATATTAATAAAATATGTATGTCTGTATTCATAGAGATACATATTAGCACACACAATATACATAGACATATGTAGAGAGAGTTTGAATTTTAAAAGATGTAGGAGGGGCTAAAGAGATGGCTCAGTGGTTAAGAGCACTGACTGCTCTTCCAGATGTCATGAGTTCAATTCCCAGCACCCACATGGTGGCTTACAACCATCTGTAATGGGATCTGATGCCTTCTTTTGGTGGGTCTGAAGAAAGCAACAGTGTACTCATATACATACAATACATAAAAGATGTAAGAGAAAAGGCTAAAAGTAGTTGAAAGGGTTTCGTAAGTGGAGGTCATAGGAAGCTGAGGGTTGTTGCATGAAATCAACTTTTCATTTATGAAAAAAGAAGCTTACTGCTTCAAGGCACTATCGAGGTAGCAATCGCTTGATGCCCGAGGAACCTGGTATCTGGTTACTAAACTAAAACATGGCGTAGACACTACTTTAGGACAACGGGAGCCTAGTGAAAACTCAAAGGTATTTTAAAAAGTTGAGGATGTGTAATTCCAACCCCATTAGCTGGGAAAATATTAAGTACCTTCTAATGTAAAACATTGGTTTTTCACACATGTCTGGTTTGAAAGAGGGAGATAGTATAGTCATTTGGGAGATAAATACAATTATGTAAGTCTGAATTTAAATAAGATATAGAAACTACATAGTTATTTGAATAAGGAAAAGTCAAGCCGGGCAGTGGTGGCGCACGCCTTTAATCCCAGCACTCAGGAGGTCAGCCTGGTCTACAGAGTGAGTTCCAGGATAACCAGAGCTACACAGAGAAACCCTGTCTCGAAAAACCAAAAAAAACAACAACAACAAAAAGAAAAGTCAATATGAAAAACTGTTAATTCTAGAACTGACTAGATGGTTCAGTGGGCTAATGTGCTTGCCATGCAAGACTTCTGTTTGAGCCCCTAGAACCCATGTGAAAACTCTCCTATTGAAAGAAGAGGCAGACAGTTGAATCCCCATAAGATTATGGACCTACTAGTCTGGGGCAATACAAAAACAACACAGATCATGTTTCAAGCAGAGTGGTATGTGAAAATCAACACCTGATCTTCTCCAAATGCTACTTATATGTAGTGTGTATGACCATGCTCACACACCTGAATATCCATGTGCTCTCCCACATGTGGAATTCTATTAAGGGATTAGCATCATGAGAGATAGTCAGTAAGAAGGAAACTCTAAAGGATATAGAAATATCAAGAATTCTGGGAATTCTGTTTTGTGGAGTTGACATGTGTATGGCAGAGCTCCACAGATGGGTAAACTGGCCTGGCATGGTTGACTGGAGCCTAGGACTCATCATGAGGTCACACCAGTAGAATTTGCTACAGATCTACCATTTGGGAACAGCTGAGGACAATGATTTGCAGTCTCACTAGACTGGCTATTCTCATCCTCTGGGTCTTCATTCCTTTGGGGATTATATATCATAGATCCTGCATATTATATATTTATATTACAGTTCATAACAGTAGCAAAAATTACCATTATGAAGTAGTAACAAAATAATAAATGTAAACACAACAAGCCTGTACCTTGAAGCTTCCTGTCACCCTACTGAGGGATGTCACACAGTGATGAGCACATGAGACCTGTACAAGGACAGATGATTGACAGCTCTGAGCACATCCAAGGCTACTTCTTTCTAGATTGCACAGATATGTGAATCATTATCCAAGCCTCATGTGAAAATGGTTGCTTCTAAATGGGGGTGATTTCCTAATTTATTCATTTTTATTTTATCAAAGATAGACTTTTAAAATACAGTATATTCTGACTATGGTTTTCTACACCCTAACTCCTCCAAAGTTACTCCCCCTCCCATCTGGATCTATACTCTTTCTCTCCTTAGAAAACTAAAGGCATCCAGTAAATAAAAATAAAATAAGATAAAACAAAATGGAATAGGATAAAAACAAGCAAACAAACAGAAGAAAAATGTCAAAGAAAAGCATAAGAAACTTAGAGACACACAAACATACGTTTATACATGCAAGAATCCCACAAAAATACAAAAAAGGAGGCCATAATATATATTCCAAGGACCTATAAGGTAAAAAACAGAACAAAACAAAACAAACGAACAAAACAGTCCCTAACAAACATGGAGTGGTTTGAATAGGAATGGCCCCTGTAGGTTTGTATATTTGAATGCTTAGTCATCAGGGAGTGGCACTACTTTACAGGGACTGGGAGGTGTGGCCTTGTTGGAGAAAGAGAGTCTCTGTGGTTGGGCTTTGGGGTTTCAGAAACTCAAGCCAGGCTCAGCATCTCTCTACTTCTGCTGCCTACTAATCCAGATGCAGAACTTTCAGATGTCATGTCTGCCTGCATGCCACCAATGTTCTCCACTATGAGGATAATGGACTAGACCTCTGAAACTATAAGCAAGCTCCAATTAAGTGCTTTCTTTTATAAGAGGTCATGTTGTCTCTTCACAACAATAGAACATTAAGACACATTGTGAGACAACAAACTTCAAAAGATGCAGTTGATTTGTTTTGTGTTGGCTATCTATTGTTGGGCATGCGGTCTTCCCTTAAGAATGCTTTCTATATGCAGTAAGACTCTATTGGAGAAAACTCATTTTTCATTTGCAAGCGGTTATCAATTGAAGACAATCCATCTTGATTAGGAATGTCTTGTGTCTACTTCTCTCGGTGCTGGGACTCTATGTGGTACAGAGCTATGCAGGCTCTCTGCATGCTGCCATGGTCTCTATGAGTTCATATGTCCATTAGTCCTGCTGTGTTTAGGTCTTGTTTCTTTGGTGTCCTCCATATCCTCTGGCTCTTACTCTTTCTGCGTCCTCTTTTATAGAGCTCCCTGAGCCCTGAGGGGAGGGATTTGATGCAGATATTTAATTTAGGACAGACTATTCCAAAGCCTTTCACTCTGCATATTTAGTCCTATCTGCTACAGGAGGAAGGTTCTCTGATGATGGCTAAGCAAGGCACTAATCTATGAATACAGCAGAACATCCTTAAAAATCACTTTATTCTTACATTCCTTTAGCAGAACAATAGTATTTGGTTTTTCCCTGGTTCCCTGGCCTATCTGGTCTCAGGTTTTTGTCATACAAGAAGTGTCAGTCATAGGTACCAACTCATGGAGGGGACCTTAAATCAAGTCAGGTATTGGTTGGTTACTTCCATCAACTTTGTGCCACTATTGTGCCAGCATGTCTTGCAGGTAGGTCACCATTGTAGATTAAAGGGTTTGTAGCTGTTTGTACGTAGGTTGGTGTTTACCTTTCTCTTTTGGTATCCCGGAGAGTAATTTCCAGTATCAGAAAAACTAGTCTAGGGATGAAGAGTCTGTATAGTCCCCAGCTCAAATTCTAAGTGTTCAATGAATTTTGTAGGTATTGTCTTCAGTAATAGGGTCTTACTATCAGCTTGTGGAGAGCAACCAATACCTTTGGTAACAGGCTGGGTTGTTTTAGAATTCCCATGGGAATCCTTTGCCAACAATTTGAATTTATATATAGCCTATTTCTGTTACCAAAAGCTTCATTTGGTGGTGATAGATGTCCAGTTGGGGCTTCGTCTTTCCCGTTATCTGATCACACACACACACACACATACATTCTTTCTACTGTTAGCTTTCCATATTACAACTCAAATGGCCCTAGTTTTAGCTGTCTCTCCCCATATTCCCTCCTCACCTTCCTCTTCCTGGCTTGTCCCCCTACCCATTTGATCCTCCCATTCCATTCCTTCCCATTACCCACACATGCTACCCATCCATAGCAGTCTGTAGTGGTTCGAATAGGTTTGGCCCCCATAGACTCACGTGTTTGAATATGCTTGGCCCAGGAAGTGGCACTATTGGGATGTGTGGCCTTGTTGGAGGAAGTGTGCCACGGTGGGGGGTGGGCTTTGAGACCCTTCTCCTAGCTGAGAACGTCAGTGTCTCTTGGTTGCCTGTGGATCAAGATGTAGAACTCTCACCTTCTTTTCCAGTACCGTGTCTGCCTGTATGCTGCTAAGCTTCCCACCATGATGATAATAGACTAAATGTCTGGAACAGTTTAGACAGCCCCAATTAAATGTTTGCTATAAGAGTTGCCTTGATCATGGTGTCTCTTCACAGCAATGCTACTCTAACTAAGACACTATCTATTCTTTTCCCCTTCCTAGGGATATCAATCCCCTCTCCCTAGTCCCTTACTCTTTACCTAGTCTCTGTGGTTATATGAATTGCAGCTAGATTATTAATGACTTAATAAATAACATCCACATGTAAGTGAATACATACAATATTTCTCTTTCTGGGTCAGGTTTACCTCACTCAGGATGATTCATTTTCCAGCTTCAACCATTTGCCTGTGAATTTCATGATCTCATTTTTTGATGGGTGAATAATAATGTCAGTACACCACATATTATTTCTCCATTTATCCATTCAGTCATTGACAGACAACTAGGCTCTTTTGAATTTCTGGCTTTTTATGAATAGAGTGGCAATGAACATAGATGAACAAGTGTCTCTGTAGTAGGATGAAGCATCTTTTGGGTATATGCCCAAGAGTGGTATAACTGGTTCTTGATGTAGATTGATTCTCAGACTCCATCTGGGCAACTGCCACAACCACACTGAATTTTATAGTGGCTGTACAAGTTTGCACTCCCACCAGCCATGGAGGAGTGTTCTCCTTACTCTACATCCTCACCCACGTAAGCTGTCATTTGTTTTATTGATCTTGGCTATGTTGACTGGTATATGATGAATCTCAAAGTAGTTTTGATTTGCATTTCCCAGATGACTAAAGATGTTGAACATTTATTTAATTGCTTCTCAGCAATTTGTGTTTCCTTTTCTAATTCTCTGTTTATATCCATTAAATTGAGTTTTTAAAAAATTTATTCTGGATATTAGCCATCTATTGGATGTGTAGTTGGTAAAAACAAACAAACAAACAAACAAACAAAACCTTTTCCCATTCTGTTGCCTGTGAGTAGTCCAAATGATGGTGTTCCTTGACATACAGAAGCTTTTCAGGTTGATGAGGTCCCATTTGCTAATTGTTTATCTTAGTGCCTGTGCTAAAGGTGTTCTATTCAGAAAGTCTTCTCCTGTGCCACTGAGTTCAAGACCATTCCCTACTTTCTCTTTTATCAGGTTCAGTATATATGGTTTTATGTTGAAGTCTTTCATTCCACTTGGAGTTCAGTATTTTGCAGGGTGATAAGTATGGATCTATTTGACTTCTACATGCAAACAGTTTGCTTAGTACCATTTATTGAAGATGCTCTCTTTTTGTACATTATACACTTATGGCTTCTTTATTGTCCATATTGTATAGAATTATTTCTGGGTTTTCAGTTCTATTTCATTGATCAATGTGTCTCTTTTTGTGTCATCATCTAGCTGTCTTTTACTAGTATTAATTTAGCTCTGTATAGGTTTAGAATGGCGATTCCTACAGAAGTTCTTTTATTATTAAATATTGTTTGAGGTATTCTGGGTTTTTTTTGTGCTTCCATGACAGGCAGAAAATCATCCTTTCAATTTCTGTGAAGAATAATGTTGGAATTATTACTGGTATTGCACTGACTCCATGGATTGCATTTGATAGGATGGCCAGTTTTTACTATATTAATCCTACTGATCCATGAGCATGGGAGATCAGTCCAACTTCTGGCATTTTCTTCAATGCTTAAAGTTTTTATCATGTAAGTCTTTCATGTTCTTGGTTAGAGTGACCACAATATTTTTAATTTTGAGACTGTTAGAAAAGGTATTGTTTTTATGTTTTGTTAATTTTGTATCCTGATACTATAAAACTATACTGAAGTTTGTTTGTTTTGTTTTTGTTGTTGTTGTTTTTAAACCACGTTTTGGAGTTTCCTGGGATTTTTAGGGTCACTTATGTATATAATCATATCATCTACAATTAAAGATACTTTTTTCTTTTCTTGTTACTATTTGTATCCCTCTGATCTCCTTTACTTGTCTTACTGATTTAGCTAAGATTTCAAATACTATATTTAATAGGTATGAAAAAAGAGGACAACTTTGTCTTGCTCATGATTTTAGTGAAAATGCTTTGCAATTAGTTCCATTTAGGTTGATGTTGGCTGTGGGCTTGTTGTAAATCTCCCAAATATGGTATTTAATATGTATGAGGTGTGTCCCTTGAATCCCTCATCTTTCTAGGCTTTTAACATGAAAAGGTATTAGATTTTGTCAAAGGCCTTTTCTGCATTTATGATTATGTGGCTTTTGTCTTTCACTCAGTTCATATGGTAGATAACAGTCAAAGATTTTCGTATGTTGAAACATCCCTCAATCTCTGAGCTAAAGCTTACTTGATCATGGTAGATGATCTTTTTTTGGTGTGTTATTGGATTTGGTTTGCAATTATTTTATTAAGAAATTTCTCAAATATATTCATAAGGAAATTGGTCTGAAATTCTCTTTGTTTGTTTGTTTATCTTGTTTTGTTGTCAGGGTAACTATGGCCTTGTGAAAAAAAATTGGGAGCTGTTGCTTCTGTTTCTATTTTGAGGAATAATTTGAGGAGTATTGGTGTTAAATCTTTGAAAATCTGGTACAGTTCTGTGCTAAACACTCTGGCCATGGGATTTTTGTTTTTGTTGGGAGACTTTGGTAGATGGTTTATATCAAGAAAATGATCTCTTTTGTCAGATTTGGTGGAATATAAGTTGTTAACTTATATCCTTATAATTCTATGGGTTCCTCTATATCTATTGTTATGTGCCCCCTTTGTCTCTGATTTTTAAATTGGGATATTCTCTCTCTATCTTTTAGTTAATTTGTCTAAGGATTTGTCAATCACTTTCTCAAAGGACCAACTCTTTGTTTCATTGATTCTTAGTATTAGTTTTTAAATTTTGTTTGTTTCTATTTACAGTTTTAAGTTCTAAGGATATTTGTTTTTTGTTTTGCTGTTTATTTGGGTTTTTTTTTATATCTACTTCTTATGGGTGTTATTTTTTTTTTTAGAGTTTTCATGTGTGATGTTAAGTTACTAATATGAGATAGCTCAGATATTTTTATGTAGGCACTTAGTGGTATGAACTTGTCTTCATTGTGTCTCATCAGTTTGCATGTTACATATCTATTTTTATTCAGTTCTAATAATCTTTAAAATCTATCTTAGTTTCTTTCTTGAGCCATTTTATATATAATATATATATATATATTATATATATATATATACATTTTATGGGATATTTTCTTTATTTACATATCAAATGTTATCCCCTTTCCTAGTTCCCTCCCTCCCAGAAACCCCCTATCTCATCTTCTCTCATCTTCCCTCCTCCTGCTTCTATGAGGGTATTCCACCACCTAACCACCCACCCCCTCCTCCCCAACCTCAATTCCCCTATACTGGGACATCTATCGAACCTTCAAAGGACCAAGGACCTCTCCTCCAATTAATGCCTGACAAGGCCATCCACTGTTATATATGCATCTGGAACCATGTGTACTCCTTGGTTGGTGGTTTAGTTCCTTGGAGCTCTGAGGGTGTTTGGTTGGTTGATATTGTTATTCTTCCTATGGGGTTGTAAACCCCTTCAGCTCCTTCAGTCCTTTCTCTAACTCTCCTATTGGAGACCCCATACTCATTTCAATGGTTGGCTGAGAGCATCCACCTCTGTATTTGTAAGACTTTGGCAGGGCCTCTCAGGAGACAGCTAGCATTTCTTGGCATCCACAGTAGTGTCCGGTTTTAGTGACTGTATATAGTATGAGTCCCCAGGTAGGACAGTCTCTGGATGGCCTTTTCTCCAGTCTCTATTTACATTTTGTCTCTGTATTTGCTCCCATGAGTATTTTGTACCCCTTTCTAAGAAGGACTGAATTACCCACACTTTGGTCTTCCTTCTTTTTGGGCTTCATGTGGTCTGTGAATTGTATCTTGGTTATTTGGAGCTTTTGGGCTAATATCCAATTATTAGTGAGTGCATACAATGTGTATTCTTTTGTGATTGGGTTACCTCACTCAGGATGATATTTTTTAGTTCCATCCATTTGCCTAAGAATTTCATGAATTCATTGTTTTTAACAGCTGAGTAGTACTCCATTGTGTAAATGGACCACATATTCTGTATCCATTCCTCTGTTGAAGGACATCTGTGTTCTTTCCAGCTTCTGGCTATTATAAATAATGCTGCTATAAACATAGTGGAGCATGTGTCCTTGTTATATATTGGAGCAACATTTTGGTATATGCCTAGGAGTGTTATAGCTGGGTCCTCAGTTAATACTTTGTCCAATTTTCTGAGGAACCACCAGACTGATTTCCAAAGTGGTTGTACCAGCTTGCAATCCCACCAACAATGGAGGAATGTTCTTTCTCCAAATCTTCACCTGCATCTGCTGTTACCTGAGTTTTTGATCTTAGTCGTTCTGACTGGTGTGAGGTGGAATCTCAGGGTTGTTTTGATTTGCGTTTCCCTGATGACTAAAGATGTTGAACATTTCTTTAGGTGCTTCTCAGCCCTTCAAGTTTCCTCAGTTGAGAATTTTCTGTTTAGCTCTGTTCCCCATTTTTTAATAGGGTTATTTGGTTCTCTGGAGTCTAACTTATTGAGTTCTTTGTATATCTTGGATATTAGCCCTCTATCGGATGTAGGATTGGTAAAGATCTTTTCCCAATCTGTTGGTTGCCATTTTGTCCTATTGACAATGTCCTTTGCCTTACAGAAGCTTTGCAATTCTATGAGATCCCATTTGTTGATTCTTGCTCTTAGAGCATAAGTTATTGGTGTTCTGTTCAGGAAATTTTTCCCTCTGCCCATGTGTTCAAGGCTCTTCCCCACTTTCTCTTCTATAAGTTTCAGTGTATCTGGTTTTATGTGGAGGTTCTTGATCCACTTGGTCTTGAGCTTTGTACAAGGAGATAAGAATGGGTCAATCGGCATTTTTCTAAAATACTGACTACCAGTTAAACCAGTACCATTTGTTAAAATTGCTGTCTTTTTTCCACTGAATGGTTTTAGCTCCTTTATCAAATATCAAGTGACCATAGGTGTGTGTGTTCATTTCTGGGTCTTCAGTTCTATTCCATTGATCTTCCTGCCTGTCTTTTTTTGTTTTGTTTTTTTGAGACCTGCCTGTCTTTGTACCAATACTATAAAGTTTTTTGTTTGTTTGTTTTTGTTTTTGTTGTTTTTTTTTAATCACTATTGCTCTGCAATAGAGCTTGATGTCAGAGATGGTGATTCCCCCAGATGTTCTTTTATTGTTGAGATTAATTTTTGCTATCCTAGGTTTTTTATTATTCCAAATGAATTTACAGATTGCTCTTTCTAACTCTATGAAGAATTGATTTGGAATTTTGATAGGGATTGCATTGAATCTGTTGATTGCTCTTGACAAGATGGCCATTTTTACTACATTAATCCTGACAATCCATGAACATGGGAGATCTTTTCATCTTCTGAGATCTTCAATTTCTTTCTTCAGAGACTTGAACTTCTTGTCACATAGACCTTTCACTTGCTTGGTTAGAGAAACAACAACAATAGGAATATTATTTGTGTCTATTGTGAAGGGTGTTGTTTCCCTAATTTATTTCTCAACCTGTTCATCCTTTGAGTAGAGGAAGGCTACTGATTTGTTTGAGTTAATTTTATATCCAGCCACTTGGCTGGAATTGTTTATCAGCTTTAGGTGTTCTCTGGTGGAATTTTTAGGGTCACTTAAGTATACTATCATTATCATCTACAAATAGTGATATTTTGATTTCTTTCTTTCTAATTTGTATTCCTTTGACCTCCTTTTGTTGTCTAATTACTTTAGCTAGAACTTCAAGTATTATATTAAATAGATATATATATAAAGAGGATAGACTTGTCTAGTCCCTGATTTTAGTGGGATTGCTTCAAGTTTCTCTTCATTTAGTTTGATGTTGGCTCCTTGTTTGCTGTGTATTGCTTTTACTATATTTAGGTATGGGCCTTGAATTCCTGATCTTTCCAAGACTTTTAACATGAAGGGGTGCTGAATTTTGTCAAATGATTTTTCAGCATCTAATGAAATGATCATGTGGGGTGTTTTCTTTGAGTTTATTTATGTAGTGGATAATGATGGAGTTCCAGGTATTGAATCATCCTTGCATCCCTAGGATGAAGCCTACTTGATCATGGTGAATGATCGTTGTGATATATTCTTGGATTCGGTTGGCAAGAATTTTATTGAGTATTTTTGCATCAATGTTCATGAGGAAAATTGGTCTGAAGTTCTCTTTGTTTGGTGTTTTTTCAGTTTAGGTATAAGCATAATTGTGGCTTCATAGAACGAATTGGTTAGTGTTTCTTCTGTTTCTATTTTGTGGAATAGTTTGAAAAGTATTGGTATTAGGTATTCTTTGAAGGTCTGATAGAATTCCCCACTAAATTCATCTGATCCTGGACTTTTGTTGTATGGGAGACTATTAATGACTGCTTCTATTTCTTTAGGGGTTATGGGACTTTTTAGATGGTTTATCTGCTCCTGTTTTAACTTTGGCAACTGGTATTTGTCTAGAAATTGTCCATTTCATCCAGATTTTCCAATTTTGTTCAGTATAAGATTTTGTAGTAGAATCCTATGATTTTTTGAATTTCCATGGTTTCTCTTGTTATGTCTCCCTTTTCATTTCTGATTTTATTAATTTAGATACTGTCTCTGTGCCCTCTGGTTAGTCTGGCTAAGGGTTTATCTATCTTGTTGATTTTCTCCAAGAAGCAGCTACTGGTTTTGTTGACTCTTTGTATAGTTCTTTTTGTTTCTATTTGGTTGATTTCAGCCCTGAGTTTGATTATTTCCTGCTGTCTACTCCTCTTGGGTGTATTTGCTTCTTTTTGTTCTAGAGCTTTCAGGTGTGCTGACAAGCTGCTAGTGTAAGTTCCTTCCAGTTTCTTTTTGGAGGCACTTAGAACTATAAGTTTTCCTCTTACCACTGCTTTCATTGTGTCCCATAAATTTGGGAATGATGTGTCTTAATTTTCATTAAATTCTAAAAAGTCTTTAATTTCTTTATTTCTTCCTTGACCAAGTTATCATTGAGTAGAGCATTGTTCAGCATCTATGTGTATGTGTGCTTTTTGTTGTTTTTGTTGGTATTTAAGACCAGCCTTAGTCCATGGTGATCTGATAGGATGCATGGGATTATTACAGTCTTCTTGCATCTGTTGAGGCCTGTTTTGTGATCAAATATATGGTCAATTTTGGAGAAGATTCATGAGGTGCTGGGTAGGTGTATTCTTTTGCTTTCGGATGAAATGTTTTAAAAATATATGTTAGATCCATTTGCTTCATAACTTTTCTTAATATCACTGTGTCTCTGCTTAGTTTTTATTTCCATTATCTGTCCATTGCTGAGAGTGGGGTAATGAAGGTAACCCACTATTATTGTTTGGGGTGCAATGTATGCTTTGAGCTTTAGTAAAGTTTCTTTTATGAATGTGGGTGCCCTTGCATTTGGAGTATAGATGTTCAGAATTGAGAGTTCATCTTGGTAGGTTTATCCTTGGATCAGTACAAAGTGTCCTTCCTTATCTTTTTTGATAACTTTTGGTTGAAAGTTGATTTTATTCAATATTAGAACGGCAACTTCAGCTTGTTTCTTGGGACCATTTGCTTAGGAAATTGTTTTCTAACCTTTTACTCTGAGGTAGTGTCTGTCTTTGTTGCTAAGGTGTGTTTCCTGTATGCAGCAAAATTCTGGGTCCTGTTTATCTATCCAGTCTATTAGTCTATATCTTTTTATTTAGGAAGTGAGTCCATTTATGTTATAAGATATTAAGAAAAAGTGATTGTTACTTCCTCTTATTTTTCTTTTTAGAAGAGGAATTATGTTTGTGTGGCTATCTTCTTTTGGGTTTGTTGAAAGAAAATTACTTTCTTGCTTTCTTTAGGGTATAGTTTCCCTCCTTGTGTTGGTGTTTTCCATCTATCATCCTTTATAGGGCTAGATTTGTGGAAAGGTATTGTGTAAATTTGTTTTTTTCATGGAATATCTTGTTTTCTTCATCTGTGGTAATTGAGAGTTTTTCTGGGTATAGTAGCCTGGGCTAGCACTTGCGTTCTCTTAGTGTCTGTATGACATCTGCCTAGGACCTTCCTGCTTTCATAGTCTCTGGTGAGATGTCTGGTGTAAGTATGATAAATCTGCCTTTTTATGTTACTTGACCTTCTTCCCTTACTGCTTTTAATATTCTTTCTTTGTTTAGTGCATTTGGTGTTTTGAATAGTATGTGATGGGAGAAATTTCTTTTCTGGTCCAGTCTATTTTGAATTCTATAGGTTTCTTGTATGTGCATGGGCATCTCTTTCTTTAGGTTAGGGAAGTTTTCTTCTATAATTTTGTTGAAGATATTTACTGTTCCTTTAATTTGGGAATCTTCACTTTCTTCTATACCTATTATCCTTAGGCTTGGTCTTCTCATTGTGTCCTGGATTTCCTGATTTTTTTTTTTTAATTTACTTTTCATACTTTATTTACATTTCAAATGTTTCTCCCTTTTCAGATCTCCTGCCCCTGCCACTATGGAGGTTTTCTCTCACCCACCCTTGTCTTCCCTCCTTGGCATTCTCCTATAGAATAGTCCCTTCTTCAAGTCCTCCATCGGGGACCTCACATTCAGCCCTATGGTTGCTGTGATGTGACTCTTGGGTATTTTGAACTTTTGGGCTAATAACCACTTATCAGTGAATACATACCATGTTCATTCTTTTGTGACTGCGTTACCTCGCTCAGGATATTTTCAAGTTCCATCCATTGCCTGCAAATTTCATGAAGTCATTGTTTTTAATAACTGAGTAGTGTTCCATTGTGTAAATGTACCACATTTTCTGTATCCATTTCTCTGTTGAGGGACACCTGGGTTATTTCCATCTTCTGGCTATTACAAATACGGCTGCTATGAACATAGTGGAACATGTTTCTTTATTACATATTGGAGCATCTTCTTGATATATGCCCAGGCGTGGAATAGCTGGGTTCTCAGGTAGTATTATGTTCATTTTTCTTAGGGTCCGCCAAACTGATTTCCAGAGAGGTTGTATCAGCTTGCATTCCCATTTCCTGGATATTTTGAGTTAGGAGCTTTTTGTTTTTTGCATTTTCTTTGACTGTTGTGTCAATGTTTTCTATAGTATCTTTTGCACCTGACAGACTTTCTTCTAACTCTTGTATTCTGTTGGTGATGCTTGCATGTATGCATGCATCTCTAATCTCTTTCCTAGGTATTCTAATTCCAGAGTTGTCCCCCCCCCCCTTTGTGATTTGTTTCTGTTTCTACTTTTAGATCCTGCATGGTTTTTTTCATTTTCTTCATCTGTTTGATTTTTTTCTGTAATTTTTAAAGGGATTTTTGTGTTTCCTTTTTAAGGGCTTCTACCTGTTTACCTGTGTTCTCCTGTATTTATTTAAGTGAGTTATTTATGTCTGTTTTGAAATCCTCTATCATTATCATAAGAAGTGCTATGGTGGGATAATTGGGTTCTGATGATGCCAAGTAACCTTTGTTTCTTTTGCCTATGTTCTATGCTTGCCTCCTGCCCACTGGTTATCTTTAATTCTACCTGCCCTCACTATATGACTGGAGCCTGTCCTTCCTATGATCCTGGTTGTGTCAGAACTCCTCAGATTTCTGCTCTCTCTGTGATCCTGTGATTCTGGAATCCTGTGATCCTGAGATCTCGGGTTTATCAAAGCTCCTGGGAGTCAAGGTGCCGCTGAGACCCTGAGATCCTGGTGTGAGCAAGCTCTGTGATCCTGTGATCCTGTGATTCTGGGAGTGGGTGTTGTAGGACTGGCTGAGGAGTTCCTGCCCTAGATCTGCTCAGGGCACCTGCTCAGACTGGAATGAACCTGTGCCACTGGTCCAGCAGAGTTCGTGGGTCCCTGGATTCCACTGGTCTCAGTTACTCCCAGTGTTGGGACATATGTGTCCTCCTCACATGTGTCTGATCCTGTCTTAGCCTTTTTAAATTTAATAGTGAGTTGTTGAGTTTCCATGTGTTTGTAAGCTTTCTATTGTTTTTCTTTTTTTCTTTTCTTTTTTCTGTTTTTGCATTCAACACATTTTATTTATAGATTTTGGTATTCAGGTTCAACCTCATAGCTGAAATGTCCACAGCATGAAAATACAAAGATCTCGGTTTGTGTTCTTTTCTGCTTCTAACCAGTTCTAGGACCTGACATTGGGTGTATCCGTCAGTTTCCCTTCTATGGACTGCAAACATAAGAGGATTGGGTTGGAACTACTTATTCACCTGCAATTTATTGAACATGTTTGAGAAGGCAAGTCAGGTATGGAGATAATGAACAGAGCAAGCGTAGCTCTTAAGCAGAGCCCCTGATAGCACAGCAAACATGGTATGCTTTGGGAGAGGGTGAAGCCACTGTTGACAGAACCGAAGGGAGGAGGGACACTTCCTGCTTGCACTTTCTGTTTTGAGATGTTGAGATGACAAACCCTGATGCAGAGCCCACTTGGACAGTTCATCAGAGAAATTCGAACTTGCAATATAATGTTACTTACTTGGCTTATTATGGGGCAGCAGGTTAGTGAGCAGCATAAAAGCTCTGTCCTTGTTCTCAGCTTATAGTAAGTTAAGAAATCATCTGGGCCTGGAGGAATTTTTAGAAAGCCCATCATTTCATTTTCATTCCACTGAGGAAAAAGCCAAGATTAAAATAAAGGTTTGAACTTACTTCGGATGAAGAATGAATATTTTTTTTCTACTTTATTTACTTTTCAAATGTTTTCCCTTTTCCAGATCTCCCCTTTGGAACCTCCTTATTCCCTCCCCCCTCCCCTGCCTCTATTGGGGTATTCCCCCACCCACCCACCCACTCTCATCTTCCCTCCTTGGCATTCTCCTATACTGGGGGATCTAATACCCTCAGGCCCAAGGGCCTTCCTCCACCTAATGTCTAACAAGACCCTCCTCTGCCTCATATGGGCCAGCATCATGGGTCCCTCCATGTGTATTCTTTGGTTGGTGGATCAGCCTCCAGGAGTATCAGGGGGTGAGGCCAGTTGCCACTGTTGCTGCCTTTCTGGGGATGCAAACTCCCTCAGCTCCTTCAGTCCCTTCTCTAAGTCCTCCATCTGGGACCTCCCACTCCACCTTACTGTTATTGTGAAGTGACTCTTGGGTATTTCGAACTTTTGGGCTAATAACTACTTAACAGTGAGTCATACCATGTTTATTCTTTTGTGACTGCATTACCTCGCTCAGGATGATATTTTC
Organism: Rhynchomys soricoides; assembly: GCA_019843965.1. Lineage (NCBI taxonomy): Eukaryota > Metazoa > Chordata > Mammalia > Rodentia > Muridae > Rhynchomys > Rhynchomys soricoides. Next base: position 2,152,663 of record JADRCH010000256.1, read on the forward strand.
AAGATCCATCCATTTGTCTGCAAATTTCATGAAGTCATTGTTTTTAATTGCTGAGTAGTATTCCATTGTGTAAATGTACCACATTTTCTGTATCCATTCCTCTGTGGAGGGACATCTGGGTTGATCCCAGCTTCTGGCTATTATAAATATGGCTGCGACGAACATAGTAGGACATGTGTCTTTATTACATGTTGGAGCATCTTCTGGGTATATGCCCAGGAGTAGAATAGCTGGGTCCTCAGGTAGTATTATGTTCATTTTTCTGAGGGTCCACCAAACTGATTTCCAGAGAGGTTGTATCAACTTGTATTTCCACCAGCAATGGAGAAGTGTTCCTCTATCGCCACATCCTCACCAACATCTGCTGTCACCTGAGTTTTTGATCTTAGCCATTCTGACTGGTGTGAGGTAAAATCTCAGGGTTGTTTTGATTTGCATTTCCCTGATGACTAAGGATGTTGAACATTTCTTTAGGTGCTTCTAGGCCATTCGAGTTTCCTCAGTTGAGAATTCTCTGTTTAGTTCTCTTCCCCATTTTTTGATAGGGTTATTTGGATCTCTGGAGTATAGCTTCTTGAGTTCTTTGTATACATTGGATATTAGCCCTCTATCAGACATGAGGATTGGTAAAGATCTTTTCCCAAACTGTAGGTTGCCATTTGGTCCTATTTACAGTGTCCTTTGCCTTACAGAAGCTTTGTAATTTTATGAGGTCCCATCTGTCGATTCTTGATCTTAGAGCACAAGCCATTGGTATTCTGTTCAAGAACTTTTCCCCTGTGCCCATGTGTTCTAGACTTTACCCCACTTTCTCTTCTATTAGATTCAGTGTATCTGCTTTTATGTGGAGGTCCTTGATCCACTTGGACTTGACCTTTGTACAGGGAGATAGGAGTGGATCAATTCACAATCTTCTACATGTAGACCGCCAGTTGAACAAGCACCATTTGTTGAAGATGCTGTCTTTTTTCCACTGTATGGTTTTAGCTCCTTTGTCAAAGATCAAGTGACCATAAGTGTCTGGGTTCATTTTTGGGTCTTCGATTCTATTCCATTGATCTACCTGCCTGTCACTGTACCAATACTATGCAGTTTTTATCACTACTGCTCTGTAGTACAGCTAGAAGTCAGAGAGACTGATTCCCCCAGAAGTCCTTTTATTGTTGAGAATAGTTTTTGCTCTCCTGGATTTTTTGTTATTCCATATGAATTTGAGAATTGCTCTTTCTAAGTAAGTCTATGAAGAATTGAGTTGGGATTTTGATGGGGATTGCATTGAATCTGTAGATTGCTTTTGGCAGGATGGCCATTTTAACTATATTAATCCTGCCAATCCATGAGCATGGGAGATCTTTCTATCTTCTGAGGTCTTCTTCAATTTCTTTCTTCAGAGACTTGAAGTTCTTGTCATACAGATCTTTCACTTGTTTGGTTAGAGTCACACCAAGATACTTTATATTGTTTGTGACAATTGTGAAGGGTGTCATTTCCCTAATTTCTTTCTCAGCCTGTTTATCCTTCGAGTATAGGAAGGCTACTGATTTGCTTGAGTTAATTTTGTATCCAGCCACTTTGCTGAAGTCGTTTATCAGCTGTAGCAGATCTCTGGTGGAGTTTTCGGGTCACTTAAGTATACCATCATATCATCTGCAAATAGTGGTATTTTGATTTCTTCCTTTCCAATTTGTATCCCTTTGACCTCCTTTTGTTGTCTAATTGCTCTAGGTAGAACTTCAAGTACTATGTTGAATAGGTAGGGAGAGAGAGGGCAGCCTTGCCTAGTCCCTGATTTTAGTGGGATTGCTTTGAGTTTCTCTCCATTTAGTTTGATGTTGGCTACCGGTTTGCTGTATATTGCTTTTACTATGTTTAGGTATGCTCCTTGAATTCCTGATTTTTCCAAGACTTTTATCTTGAAGGGATGTTGAACTTTGTCAAATGCTTTTTCAGCATCTAACGAAATGACCATGTGGTTTTTTTCTTTGAGTTTGTTTATGTAGTGGATTACATTGATGGATTTCCGGGTATTGAACCATCCCTGCATCCCTGGGATGAAGCCTACTTGATCATGGTGAATGATTGTTGTGATGTGTTCTTGGATTCGGTTTGCAAGAATTTTATTGAGTATTTTTGCATCGATATTCATAAGGGAAATTAGTCTGAAGTTTTATTTTTTGGTCTTTGTGAGGTTTTGGTATCAATGTAACAGTGGCCTCATAGAATGAATTGGATAGTGTTCCTTCTGTTTCTATTTTATGGAATAGCTTGAAGAGTATTGGTATTAGGTCTTCTTTGAAGGTCTGATAGAATTCTGCACTGAACCCATCTGGTCCTAGGCTTTTTTGGTTGGGAGACTTTTAATGACTGCTTCTATTTCTTTAGGCATTATGGGACTGTTTAGATGGTTTATCTGATCCTGATTTAACGTTGGTAATTGGTATCTGTCTAGAAACTTGTCCATTTCCTCCAGATTTTTCAATTTTGTTGCTTATAGGCTTTTGTAATAGGATCTGATAATATTTTTAATTTCCTCAGAGTCTGTTGTTATATCTCCATTTTCATTTCTCATTTTGTTAGTTTGCACACTGTCTCTGTGCCCTCTGGTTAGTCTGATTAAGGGTTTATCTATCTTGTTGATTTTCTCAAAGAACCAGCTCCTGGTTTTGTTAATTCTTTGTATAGTTCTTTTAGTCTCCACTTGGTTGATTTCAGCTCTTAATTTGATTATTTCCTGCCTTCTACTCTTCTTGCGTGTATAGCTTCTTTTTATTAGAACTTTCAGGTGTGCTGTTAGGCTGTTAGTATATGCTCTCTCCAGTTTCATTTTGGAGGCATTCAGATCTATGAGTTTTCCTCTTAACACTGCTTTCATTGTGTTCCATAAGATTGGGTAAGTTGGACTTTCATTTTCATTAAATTCTAGGAAGTCTTTAATTTCCTTCTTTATTTCTTCCTTGACCATGTTATCATTGAGCAGAGCATTGTTCAGCTTTCATGTGTATGTGCGCTTTGTGTTGTTGTTGTTGACACTGAAGACCAACCTTAATCCATAGTGTTCTGATAGGAGGCATAGGATTATTTCAATCTTCTTATAGCTGTTGAGGTTTGTTTTGTGACCAATTATATAATCAATTTTGGAGAAGGTACCATGAGGTGCTGAGAAGAAGGTATATTCTTTTGATTTAGGATGAAATGTTCTATAGATATCTGTTAAATCCCTTTGGTTCATAACATCTGTTATTTTCACTGTGTCTCTGTTTAGTTTATGTTTCCAAGATCTGTCCATTGTTGATAGTGGGGTGTTGAAGTCTCCTACTATTATTGTGTGAGGTGCAATGTGTGCTTTGAGCTTTAGTAGAGTATCTTTTATGAATGTGGGTGCTCTTGCATTCGGGGCATAGATGTTCAGAATTGAGAGTTCTTCTTGGAAGTTTTTTCCTTTGATGAGTATGAAATGTCCTTCTTTATCTTTTTTGATGACTTTTGGTTGAAAGTCAATTTTATCTGATATTAGAATGGCTACTCCAGCCTGTTTCTTGGGGCCATTTGCCTGGAAAATTGTTTTCCAGCCCTTTACTCTGAGGTAGTGTTTGTCTTTATCACAGAGGTGCATTTCCTAAATGCAGCAAAATGCTGGGTCCTGTTTATGGATCCAGTCTGTTAGTCTGTCTTTTTATTGGGGAGTTGATACCATTGATGTTAAGAGATATTAAAGAATAGTGATTGCTATTTCCTGTTATTTTTGATGTTCTTTATGTGGTTATCTTCTTTTGAGTTTGTTGAAAGATTACTTTCTTGTTTTTTCTTGAGTGTAGTTTCCCTGCTTGAGTTGGCGTTTTCCATGTATTATTCTTTGTAGGGCTGGGTTTGTGGAAACACATTGTGCAAATTTGGATTTGTCATAGAATATTTTGGTTTCACCATGTATGATTATTGAGAGTTTTGCTGGGTGTAGCAGCCTGGGCCGGCATTTGTGTTCCCTTAGAGTCTGTATGAGATTTGCCCAGGATCTTCTAGCTTTCATAAGTCTCTGGTGAGAAGCCTGGTGTAATTCTGATAGGTTTGCCTTTATATGTTCTTTGATCTTTTTCCCTTACTGCTTTTAATATTCTTTCCTTGTTTTTTGTATTTGGTGTTTTGACTATAATGTGACAGGAGGAATTTCTTTTCTGGTCCAGTCTATTTGGCATTCTGTAGGCTTCTTTTATATTTATGTTCATCTCTTTCTTCAGGTTAGGGAAATTTTCTTCTATAATTTTGTTGAAGATATTTACTGGTCCTTTAAGTTGGGAATCTCACTCTCTTTTATACCTATTATCCTCAGGTTCTGTCTTCTCATTTCATCCTGGATATCTTGGATGTTTTGGGTTAGGAGCTTTTTGCATTTTGTGTTTTCTTTGACTGTTGTGTCCATGTTTTCTATGGTATCTTCCTCACCTGAGATTCTCTCTTCCATCTCTTGTATTCTGTTGGTGATGCTTGCATCTATGACTCCTGATTTCTATCCTATGTTCTCTACCTCCAGGGTTGTCTCCCTTTGTGATTTCTTTATTGTTTCTATTTCTGTTTTTAATTCCTGAATGGTTTTGTTCATTTGTTTGTGTTTTCTTGTAATTCTGCCCATTTTTATTGAGTTTACCTGTAATTCTTTAAGGGATTTCTGTGTGTCCTCTTTAAGGGTTTCCAGTTGTTTACCTGTGTTCTCTTGTATTTCTTTAAGAGGGTTATATATTTCCTTTTTAAAGTCTTCTATCATCCTCCTGATAAGTGATTTTAAGTCTGAGTCTTCCTCTTCTGGTGTGTTGGGGTAACCAGGGCTGGCTGTGGTGGGAGAGCTGGGTTCTGATGAAGCCACATAGTCTTGGTTTCTTCTGTTCCTTGTGTTCTTGCCCTTGCCTTTCGCCATCTGGTTATCTCTGGTGTTAGCTGGTCTTTCTCTCTCTGACTGTGGCTTGTCTTTCCTACAGGCCCAGGTGTCAGTGTTCCTTTGAGACCAGTTGTCTTTCCTGGCTTTTCCTCAGTCCCTGTGTCTGGAGTCCTCCTGTTGCTGGCTTTTCCACACAAGTGGGCTGGTGGGTCGCTTTCTCCCTGCGCTGGTTGGCAATGGAGGCCTGGTGGCCCAGGCAGAGGTCTCCCACCACCACAGGTGCTTTCCGCTGTTTCTATGGTTGTTATCCAGCTTTAATCTGTGGCAATCAGATAGGACACAGGCTGTTATTTGCATTTTTTTGTATCTGTTCGTGCTTGCTTTGTATCTATCATAAGGTCAGTTTGGGAAAGTTTCATGAGCTTCTGAGGATTATATTCTTTTTTTGCTTAGGTAAAATGATCTGTATGTATTTATTAGATTCATTTTGTTTGTAATATCCCTTAGCTCCAGCATTTATGTTTAGTTTTTGTCTGTTGTTGAGAGTGGGTTATTGAAGTCATCCTCTATCACTGTATGAGGGTTGATATTTGATTTACATAGTAATAGCATTCCTTTTATGAACTTTGGTACCTTTGTGTTTGGTGCATAGATGGTAAGAAATATAATATTCTCATGTTTGATTTTTCCTTTGAGTCTGTAGTGTCCTTTCTTATCTCTTCTGATTAGTTTTGTTTTGAAGTCTATTTTGTCAGATATGACTACACTAGCTTGCTTTTTATTTCCGCTGGTTGGAATATCTCTTCTCATTCTAAGGCAATGTCTATCTTTGATGTTAAGATGTATTTGTTTGATGCAGCAGGGGGATGGATCATATTTTTGAATCCATTCTTTAAGTCCGTGTCTTTTCAATTACTAATTGAGACCACTGATGTTAACAATAATCAATGATCAGTGTTTGTCAATTTTTGTTATTTTGTTTTTGTGATGTTTGGGTTTTTATGGTTTTATTTTTCTCTATTTTTATTTGCTGATATGAGGTTTTTATTCCTTGTGTTTTCTTGCTGTGGTTAATTTCTTTTTGGTGAATTTATCTGGCTAGCACCTTTTGTAGGGCTGGATTTGTAGATAGCTACAGCTTAAATTTGGTTTTATCATAAAGTGTCTTTTCTTCTCTGTCTATTTTGGTTGAATGTTTTGCTGGGTATAATAGTCTAGGCTGGCATCTGTGGCCTCTTAGAATTTGTAGTTCCTAAATTTTTCATTTTCACATTTTCCTCATTTTTTTTTCTTTTCACTTTCTTTTCTTTGCTAGGTCTTGTGCATAATCAACCACAACTCATTTTAAAATGAAGAAAGGAAAAGCTTCTTGGATTCACATTCCCTTCCAGATAGCATATTTGTCTTCCTCTCTAATGCTTATTTATGCTATCTCTCTTCTTGGTCTCATCTGTAGTCTCATTTTCTCACAAATCTGCAGTTAGCCCAGTGAGATGGCTCCCGTCAACAACATCAGTGATGCTTACACTGCTCATGTCAAAAGTTGGTTCTCAGATCTCATCTTAATTGATTTCTCAGCAATGTGGCAAAGTTAACATCATCTCGAAACATTTGCTTTTCTTGGAACCCAAATTCTCCTGAATTCACCACAGTTCATTGGCTGCTTCCCTCTTTTATGTCTGCTTTGTCTGCTCTTATATGATCTCGTTCTGTCTGATGAATTTAGGTCAGGTCTACACTCTGCTCTTGTTGGCATAAACTTCTTTAGCCTATGCTCCTTCTGTCATCAGAGTTTTATACAGGAGTCATGTTTACTTTCCTTTTAATGTTTCCAACATGCTTCACAGAATTATTCTCATGGACTCTTGTCTACTTTGGTAAAAGGTGTCATCACTTAACCCTGGAGGCACAACTCATATCTCTTTTACCACTAACCCCTATGAATTCTACACTCAAAGATGCATTAACAATCTAATCAACTACACCAGTACTAATACTCTAATAATAACTGTTATGGGTTAATGCAATAGCCCCTAAATTGCCATCTACATTATTCTTTATGCAGAATTCAATATTTAAAAACAAAGCATTGGACTGGAGAGGTGACTCAACAGTTAAGAACAATACTTCCATGGCAGAGAATCTAGTTTGATTCCTACCCCCACACTCAGAACAGCTCATAACTGCCTGTAATTTGGTTCTAGAGGATCCATTGACTTATCTGATCTGCATGGGCTCTGGCATGCAAATGCACCTCGTGCATACATACACATACATATAAAAATGTTTACATTTTTAAAAGTCACAATGACTTTTCATCACACTAAGTGTAAAATCCAATGTCTCCCAACATATCAAGGAGCCAACCACTGGAACTCCTGGTCTCAGCTGACTCCAGCTCCTGGAAGGTCTTCCTATTCCTCATTTCACCCATGTTGTCTGGGTTGCTTTTGAATCTCCCCTTATGTAGAGAACTTCTTCACTACAAGGCAGCATGCTTACCCCTGCTTTCTATTTTCAAAGCTCTCAACTCAAGAGTGTTTGTTTGGACACTACCTAGCACATTGAATAATTCCTTTTTGCCTGCTTGTTCTCTTTCCTTTATGGAATTTAGTGCTGGTGGGAGCTGGCTACTGAGTTTCATCAACTCTGAGTTTTTGTCAGTCGAAAAATATGCTGTTATTTTGTACAACCTTCAAGAGCTAAAACTCTGACAAATAAAATTGACATGTCTCCTCACTTAGAATTTTTATTTTCATTGAACATACTCTTTTAGTTTAAAAAAAAGAAAGCCAAAGCAACAACAAAACTACAACTCCTGTATCCTTCATAAGATGAAAAATAGAAACAATACAAATACATACATTCAGTTATAATTAAAACATCTAGCCTGGTGGTGGTGGTGGACATCTTTAATCCCAGCACTCAAGAGGCAGAGGGAGGTGTATCTCTGTGAGTTCCAGTACAGCCTGGGCTACACAGAGAAACCCTCTCTTAAAAAACCAATACCCCCTCTGAAAAAAAATTCACATTTAAAGCTTAATTTTCTGATTTACTTTCAGTTGTCAATATCAGCACATTTTCCACACATGATTTCAGTAAGAAAAACCACAACACAGTACTATTTGCTTGTGGGTATCTTTCTTCCCCAGCCTAGAAAGCAATAAATATGAGATTGTGGTCCTTCTCCAAGGACTCTATCCTTTCATTTCTAGTATGAAATGTATGCAGCCTTGCTTTATTTCTGAGCCTGTCTAGCCTACATAACCACTTTCCCCTTTCGGCTGGGGAAAAATTGCATATTTAAGGGCATTTTAAATTATACTTAAACTGGACTTATTGGTATCAACAATGCACATAATTTGTGTTTGTGGTTCTAAATATCTTTGACTAGGTTCCCAGAGGAAAAATGATTTTAGTGGCTGTTACTTGGACAGATGACATGAGACAGATTCCCCTCCCAGAGACCTGAAACTGAACAGACATGAAGCTCCTGATCAATTAAATACAGCACATATTTATCTGTTAATCTCCCACCAGATGTGAGTACTAGGAGAGTAAGAAAAATGTCCTGAGTTTTGTTTGTTGGCTCTCACCTGCTATGCAGCAGAGATGGGACCCAGGTCATCTCAGAAGGTGGAACCAAGCTCCCTTTTCCAAACTGGGTTTCCCCACACACATGCACAAAGCAAGATCTGATTGGAGTTAAGCTCTTGATGAGTCCTGACTGTTCAGGAACAACGTCTTCCTCCATCATGGTGGCTCACTTCCCTATGTGGTGTAGGACTCTCCATGCCCAGAGGAATGTTTTGCAGCCCCAAGTCTAAGAGACACCTGACATGTCCTATAATTGTTACATACTAAGATTTATAAATTAATTTGATTACACATATATATCATCTTAATTCCAAAAATAATTTAAGGCAGCTCAGAATTAAAGACATTACTTAGTAACAAACATTGGGACAGGAAGAAGGTTGCTCTTCAACCTAAAAATTCAATTCAGCAAAGTGCTTCATTTAAAATGTTCCAGTTAAGCAAGATTTAATCATGTTTTATGTTTGTGTGCACAAACACAGTGCTTTCTTGCTCATATAGTTAAAAGAAATCTTGATTATTTTGTTAAGCTATAAAAAAAAATTGGGCTTTTTTGTTTTTTAATGAGATGATAACTTTTCTCTTATATTTTTGTAAAGTTTTAGGTATTCAGTAAATCATAATATATATAATTAGACAATGATAACTTTAAATTACAGAGTTTTAAATGATTTTTTAAATTGCATGACATGGTTCAATCACTTTAAAAAACAAAATACTAATATTCTAATGAAAATGGGGAGAATTAATGGTAACAGGATTTACTTATTTATTTATTTATTTTTTATTTATTTATAGTCTCACTGACACTGGCTAGTTTAGAACTTACTATGTAGATCAGGCTGGCTTTAAACTCATAAAGGACCAGGTTGGCTTTAAATTCATAGAGAGATCCACTTGTCTCTGTTTCTCAAGTGTTAGGATCAAAGGCATGTGCCACCACATTAAGTCCAGGATTTTTAAAAAGTTTTATTTATAGATGCTTTTATTTCTGCCCTTTTATATTCATGTATTTTATTATTTATTCATTTATGGTTTCATATATGTATATAATGCTTTTTGACCATATCTACTCTGATACCTCTCTACAAATCCTCTTTGCTCTCCTTCTCACTGCCCCCTAGCTTAACGTCCTTCTCTTTCTTCTCCTTCCTCTCTCCGTATTTTGAAATATTCCACTGAGACCAAAATTTGTACTACCCAAATGTGACCGGGTGTGAACCCAGCTACAGGAGAGTGCTCAGCCTAAATAGGGTCTTACCTCTGAAGAAAAGGGACTCTCCCCTCCAGCAGCCATTAATGGTTAATAGCTCTGAAGTTTGGAGGAGAGGGATCACCAGCTCCTCCTGGTTCTTGGAATCGTACTCGATTGATCTTGTGTGGGCAACAATAGCTACTGTGAATGTAATGTCCACAAGGCCCTACATTGTAGCAGTCCTCCCCAACCTCTGGCTCCTATAATGCTGCTGGTTCCTAGCAGAACCTCTTACTGCTTCTTCTTCTTCCAAGATTTTCCCAAAGCCTGGGGGTGGGGTTTTGAGGGTGAGTGAAGGGTGATCAAGATATCCCTTTGGGGGTTGAGCACTTCACAGACATTTGTTCTTTGTCCTTAGACAAATTGTGAGTCTGTGTATCACCTCTGTCTCCTGCACAAAGTATCTCTGATGGGACTGAGAGGTGTTTTAATCCATGATTACAGAGGTCAGGATTTAGATGGCAGTTTGAAGCTATGTCTGTGTAGCAAATAACAATACAAGGTTCTCCTACAAGACCTATGAGCTCCCCAGACCAGTTCCTGGCCAGATTTATAGTATAAGCCATGTATATATATATATATATATCTCCTTATGGAGCAGGCCTTAAATCCAATGAGAAAGAAATTCGCTACTCCTGTAACATTAGCACCATGATTGCATCCATGGGCATATCTCATCATGCCTGTAGTTATTGTAATTCACAGGATTCACAGTTGGGACCCAGAGACTCCCAAAACAGTAAAAGTATAACTATTGTTTTGGTAGACTATTGGGACTTGATGGTGAGGCCCTATTGCTGAAGACACCACACCGTTTGGGCACAGGACATGAAGAAAACAAACTGTTGTGACAGTTTGAATCTTCCTCCCAGCTGACTAGCTTCATAGTACCAAACTCTGCTACTCATTCTGCTCATGGGGACTTTTCATTATCCATTTGTTACTTTTTGGACATCTATGCTGGTTCCATTTCTTAGCTGTTGTGACTAGAGCAGCAGTGAATGTAGTATCTCCATAGTAAAGTGCAGACTCCTTAGGGCAAACGCCCAGGAGGGCTGTGGCCAGTTTATATGGTGGCTCTGTTTCTAAGATTTTTATTCTGTTTTTGTTTTTGTTTTTTTTTTTGTGTGTGTGTGTGTGTTTTGTTTTTGAGGCAGCTCCAGACTGACTTTCAACATGGCTTCACGAGTTTGCGTTCCTACTGCTACAGTGTAAGAGCTCCTTTTCCTTCGCATCTATTTGTTATCATTTTATCTTAGATCTACACTCCCATCCGCTTCTGTTTGTCTTTCTGGGCCTGAGTGTGCTAGCAACAAGCAGCCATCTCTGCATCTCTCTGGCTTCTAGCCTCTGAAGCTGTACCCCTCACTTTCCGTCTCTAGGGCTTTAACTGTTCTGGGAACCACAGGTGTGTGAAATCATGTCTATCCTGTTCTTTTTGTTCCATTTAGCACAGTGTCTTCCAACCTTCCTAATGCTGTGACCCTTTAGTACAGTTCCTCATGTTGTGGTAACTCTGCAGTCATAAAATTATTTCTGTTGCCTCTTCATAACTGTAATTTTGCTACCGTTATAAATTGTAATGCATAGCAGGGCAGTGGCGGCACATGCCTTTAATCCTAGCACTTGGGAGGCAGAGACAGGCAGATTTTGGAGTTCGAGGCCAGCCTGGTCTACAGAGTGAGTTCCAGGACAGCCAGGGCTACACAGAGAAACCCTATCTTGAAAAACCAATAAATAAATAAATATAAAATAAATAAATACATTGTAATGCACATATCTGTGTTTTCCAATGATCTTTAGGGATCATGACCCACAGGTTGAGAAATCCTGATTTAGTTTACTGCTCATTCAAGTTGTCACATGTATCAAAATTTTCTTCCATTTTAGAATAAATAATATAATTTTTTGTGTCAGATCATATTTGTATAGCCATTCATTAGGGGTGTGCATTTTATGTTGCTTCTACTTTTTGGCTGGGAAATATAATTTTTGTCACATGACCCGAGAAGCTTCTACTGAGTACTTTTTTAAAAAACAAAATCCTGATGCTTTAATCCTATTCTAGGCTTTCTGCTTCCCAGTCCTTATCAAATATCACGTACTAAGTTTTTAATTTAATATTCAGTTTGTGGGTTTGGGTATGTGTGGGTGTGTGCCATAGCATATATATGGGGTTCAGAGGCCACTCTGCAAAGCCAGCTCTCTCCTCTCACTCTTACATGGTTACTGGAAGTACAAATTCATGCACTGCTTGTGAGAGCTTTTATTCACTAAGCCATCTTGGTGACATCATTTATTTATTCTTTCTGGAGAACCCATCAGTGTTTTCTTACTTCATCCAGACTACAGAATCCAAAGCATTGCTCTTCACAGAAAACTTTACACCAGAGCATCTAAATTCCAACTCTGTGTAAAATTACTGGGGAGTGGTTAAAAAATGTTTGTGATTGGTTTCTTCCTGTAAGGTAAGTCCACCAGACAACCAATCTTTTTCTTTTTGGTTTTTCGAGACAGGGTTACTCTGTGTAGCCCTGGAGGTCCTGGAACTCACTCCTTAGACCAGGCTGGCCTCGAACTCTGAAATCTGCCTGTCTCTGCTTTCCAAGTGCTAGGATGAAAGGCGTGCGCCACCACTGCCCGGCACCAACCAATACTCTTAAATCCTAATAGAAAGTCTGTGTTGCTGACCGGCAGTTGCATGGAGAGCTTGCCCCAACCACGCAGCCCAAAGACTCACCATTCTTTGTCCTTTATACATAAAACCACACTCTGGTTGACACATTTCAGTTAGGAAGAAGAGTTAGCAAGAAACAAAACTACAGAAGCCGAAAAGCAAGGTTAGAGCATTTAGGAACTTTCCTGGATCCTGGAACAATGGATCAGGTCTTTCGATGGATTAGCTCCTTGTTCCTATTTTGGCAGGCATTGGGGAGGGATGGTTACCTATCTCAGAGCAGTTAAGTCAGACTGCACAGTCACCTGGAGTGTGTTGGTGTTGAGCATGCCTTGCACTCTGTCTACAGCTACTCTGCTTCCGGCTTTGCTCATTCTGCCTGCTTCGGCCCCACTGGTTACCACAGTTCCCACTATGGGGTCATACAATTTGCTGCTTTCCTTGGTGGAAAGTTGTTTTTTTTCTTTTTCTATTTATATCATTCCTGTCTTACACTTCTTTCAGGATACTGCTTAAGGAAGCTTTTCATAACCACCCCCAATGAAGTAGCACCAGAGGCCCACATACCTACCCAGCTTTTCCTTGCTGGGTTTGCCTCCTGGAGCTTACTGCCTTTCTAAATATTCATTCATTTGCTTGCTTTCTACCTTGCCTGTGAGACTGTAAATGCTAAAAGAACAAGAACATTGTTTATTAGCATTTCCCTAGTCACTAAAATAGTAGTGTATGGCACAAAGCAGACTTGCAATAGCTTTTGACCATGTGACGGGTTATTAACAATGAAGACTTCAGAAGCAAAATGAGAACACCCCACTCAATTTGAGGAATCTTGGGATAGTCTAATGTCTAGAATTTAAACTTGTAATGTTATACACTGTGTGATTTCGGAAAGAGGTTAATGATTCCAAATGACAGCCATCCAGTGTCTCCCTTAATTCTTCATGCATCAGAAGGGGCTAGGTGGTACTTTCTCCTGATAGATAATTTCTGCTCTGCCTCACACCATTTGGTGGTTTGCTATTGCTCCGGAATCCCACAGCCCGACCTGCATGGATGCTGATGGAACCTGAAGCCATGATCAGGTCAACAATGTTCCTAAGGCTATGTTTACTGTTGAGAGGCCAGTTAGTGGTGCGGAAATTCTACTGGGAAGCCATATTGCCTCACAGAACAAAGTGCAAGAGGTGGAATTAATAGAGTAAAAAAAGAGGAGAGCTGGACTGGCCCAGGAACAAACTGTACGTGTGCAACTCCTGCTGGACTGCAGGCAGAGGCAAACTAGAAAAATATAAAAAATAAATTACAAGGAAAAAATACCCCTAGTAGTAATAGACCCATGCACGCAGATTAACAGAGTACCCCATGTTTTAGGAAAAGCTAATTAGAGAAAGACACATATGTTTACTTCTTGCCGTCACATAATGAAAGACTGATTTTCCTTCCCAGATCAAGAAAACAGAAAAAAATGTCAGTAAGTATGCAACATTGCTAAGCCTCCAGACAGGAGCCAAACAAAGCAAGGTCTATGACTGTCCACAGATACTTACTGCCTAAGGTGTTGAGGTGTCTAATTAAAGTTCACCCCTACCTTCCTCTCTTCTCCTCCCTCCCCTCTTCTCCCTTCTCTCTCCCTAACTCCAGTCTCCTTTCTTTTTCTGTATTCTAATAGCTTCATTCAGGTATAATCACCTTATGTTGAGATTCTTGAAACTTAACAAGAAAACCCATAAGAGAGGAAGAGCGGAGCATATCAGTGAAAACAAAAAGAAAAACAACTTGTACATTCCTCAAGGAGAGAGAGAGAGAGAGAGAGAGAGAGAGAGAGAGAGAGAGAGAACCAATAACATGTATGAGGAATCAATAGAATTTCTGCTGGACTCTGAAATTATAATAGATTACCACACATTTAACTATTGATTTAACCATTAGCAGAATATAAAATAGAGAAGAAATTCCACATCACCACATTTGAAAGGGTAATGAAGAAAAATTTGACATAGGCAGAACTAATGAGGAGAGAAAATAGCAGCAGAAGAATGAAGTCTAAAGAAAATACGTAACACAGCGAATAAAGCCAAACATTTCTTACTAAATTTAACACGGCATACTTCAAACTGATTTGAAAATAACACTCATCTGACATGAAGTAGTAAAGAAATACAGGAAATGGAGTTTTAAGCAAAACAGAGCAGGATATACAAACAAAATAACATACAGCTTTTGGATATCAATAAGCAACAAGGTAAAAGTATCAAAACAAACCAAGACACATTGTTTAGTGGCTAGCAGTACCATTATCACAGACATAGGAAGGCCAATAATTCATCTATCAGATTTTATACACAAAACAACAGAGACATAAAAAATATAAAAAGATTTCAGAAGACTGTTCAACCTTTAGAGAGACATAGTGGAAAAATTTAATACATCTTTCCTTGATTTTGATAGATGAGGCAGATAAATTGTAAGTAAGGATGTAGATTATTTTAATAACATAGTCAACAAGCTATATGAAACATTGCCTTGCATCAGAGAACACGGACTGTCTGCTTAGACCTATGAAATACTCAGAAAAATCAATCACGTTCTTGGCCACAAAGAAAAAATAAATTCTAAAAGGGTAGAGACTTCATGGACCCCATTTTCTAATAATAATTCAACATAGAGATAAAAGGATATAATCATCAAAAAATTAAGTTCTTGGAAATGAAAATGTGCTGTTGAAAAGATTAAAAATCCTAAATCAAAGAGGAAATCAAACCACAGCTAAAAAGTGATCCTGAAAGAAAATAGTGAGCCATTTATATTCAAACCCAATGGAACATATTCAGAAAAGATTTTATGGTCCTAGAAGCTTTTATTAAAACTGAAAAAAGTGAGGAAAGATAATTTAGAAACCACTGAATCTGCAACTTAAGAACAAGAAAACAAATTGCAGACGAGAAGTCTACAGCTCCACGTGCAGGGCGCTTCATTACATTAAGTATTAATTACTCAGAATGTTGCTGATAGTTCTCGGAATAATGAAGAAAAACAAAAGTTTTTTATTTTTTTTCTACTAAGACCAGTGGATTAACTGTTAGACAACACATATTAGGTAAGAAACATAATATGAATTACACAAAATTAAAAATGACAAAGAAGATAAAATCAGAGACAGGAATACAGCTAAAATTAAACTGATTGTAAAAGACCGTTGTGTACAGTTCTGTGGTAATGAATTTGATAATGTAGAGAAACTAGATTATTTCTTGGCAAGGTCTCATGCTGTGGCAGAGCTCTTTTAATTTCTCATTGTTTCTTCTGCATGGACCCAGATTCTCCCCGCTGCTGGATTGAGAGCAGGAGCCTTAGATTCTAGGCCAGAGACACTATTTTGATGAGGTTGCATGTAACAACTTGGAAGATACACATGTGAGATGGCATAGAAACAAGCTGGAGACATCTCAGACTGTGATGGGAGCTAGAAATAAACTGTTATATTAAGCTTCTAAAGGTTAATGTCGTCTACTTTTCCCAACCAACCCACCTAGTGCATCTGATCAATAATAAATACAAACTTGAATAGAAAAATCTTCATACATTTGGAAAGATGAATAAATTAAAAGTGTCAGGAGCATCAGGATCACACCGACGTTAGTATTAAAACTGAAAAAAAAAAACCAGATACTATTAATTTTAACTAAGCAGATTCATAGGAGGAACAATGAGACAAGACTATCTCCAGTTAATTTTATGAAACCAATTCATCCTTAGTATCAACATCCAATTCAGATAGAGTAGTAGGTAAAAGTGTGATCTAAGAAAATTCAGGAAATCACACAGCTACAAAATTTCTAAATAAATTTTAACAAATGGAGTAACAGTGTATCAAAAGATTGTGGCACAAATAGTTTGTTCAAGAAAAGTGAATGACTCAAAACTTTAAATAATAGCAATTGCATCTTTTTTTGATCCGGGATAGCTAAAGTAGCTGCTAGAGTCTTTCGGTTTCATGGCAGATCCACCAGGATTCGCCGCAGGAGGAATTCGATTTACTGTGGCTTACACGATTCTGGTTGTTGTGCCCAGAGATTGAGTTAGCATTGTTTCTGAGTTAAGTTTGTGTGGTGTTTTTCTTCTCGCAGCAACGCGACTGGGTTCTAGAGAGAAAGGTACAGCGGGGTTTTGAAGCATGGGACTGGCATGTTAGTGACCCGCCAGTGAGAACCTGGTGAGCTGGGTGGAGAGATCATGGAACTCTGAGTCAGAGTCTCCAAGAGATAAAAACAGGTCGGCTATTGTCGGCCAGTGCATAGCTGGCCAGACTGCCCGGGCTGAGATTAGCTGAGTGTAGCAGGGGAACTTGTTCTTTTGAAAATTTCCCGCAATAAATGTCAATCCCATAGCACGCTGGGAGCTAGGCCAGATGCAAGGACAATTTGTGAGAGGCAGAAGTAACTGGTGATATCAGTAGCTTAGTTGGGAGACAGGAGAGAGGTAGAAAATAACCATGGGCTGGCCCACTTTTTATAAGGCAAGGGCCCTAGCCCAGGTTGGCCTTGAACTCCTTACATAGCTGAGGATGACCTTGAAGTCCTGATCCTCCTCAGTACTGGGATTGCAGGTATGCATACCACACCTGATTTATGCAGTGCTGGGATGGAACTCAGGAGTTTGTACATAGTAGGCAAGCACTCTGTCACACTGAGTGCCATCTTCTTTTCTTCTTCTTTCCCCATAGCCTTTTCTAGGCTATTTATTTTATTTAAGTGTGAGTGTGCGTGTGTGTGTGTATGTGTGTGTGATGGATGCTCCTCTCTTGGACAGGTGTTCCTCTGTTGTATAAGAAGGCATGCTGGGGAAGCTATTAGGGGCAAGCCAATAAGCATCACTCTTTCACAGCCTCTGCTTCAGTTCCCGCCTTGAGTTCCTCATGGGCTTCCTTTAGTGATGAACTATGACCAGGCAGTTGAGAAGAAACAGACTCTTTCTTCCTCCAGGTTGCTTTTGGTCAGTGTTTTATCACATGTGATGGCTGTTCTGGTTGTCAACTTGACCACATCTGTATTCACTAAAACTCAAGTGGCCAGGCCGGTGCCTGTGAGGGGTTTTCCTTTCCTTTTTAAACTTTTCTTGATTCTTTGTGAGTTTCACATCATGCACCCCAGTCCCTCTCATCTCCCCATCCCTTTGTATCTGCCTGCCCTCTGACCTTGCAGCCTCCCTCCCCAAATAAAAAAAAAAAAACAAAAAAACAACAAAAAACCCAATAAAACAACAAAAAAACAAAATAAAACAAAACATAAGCAACAAAATACAAAAAAATAATCTATTGCATAAGCAGTTAGGTGATGAAAATCCATGTGTATATCATGGATGTTAGATGTGTTTGATCAAAATGTTCCTAATGCTATCTACAAAATACGAAAGATGAAACTTACTTAAACATAAACTATCTATCAAACTGTAGTTTTCATTTTAGTTATAGAATAATTCGTGTCAATGGGGGGTGGGTGGCAAGGGAGATGGTTTAATGGATAAAGTGTTTTTTGCCATTCAAGCATGAGGGCCAGAATTCAGATCTTCAGAACCAAGCCTGACACAGTGGCAAGGTCTTTAATCCTAGCACTCAAGAGGCAGAGACAGGCAGATATCTATGAGTCGTAGGCCAGTCTAGTCTACACAGAAAGTTCCCAGCCAGCTAAGGATACCTAGTGAGACCTCGTCTCAGAAAAACAAAACAGAGTAAGATGAACAGATGGCAGCCGCCTGTAGTCCCAGCACTTAGGAGGCAGAGACAGGCTAGCTGAAGTTGCTGAAATTGAACTCCATCCAACAGAAGACTCTGCCCTATATAAGTAAAGTAGCAAGCAATAGAGGGAGACACTCAATGTCGACTTTGAGCCTCTGCACACACAAGCACATATGTCTACTTGCACACACACATACACACACACACACACACACACACACACACAATGGGAATGATAATGAAGAAATCTTAGTCAAAGAACTTTACTTCCATAACCATTAGGTATTTTACAAGTTAAAACCCTCAGTTACTGGTGCTGTACACATGGCTCAGTGGTTAAGAGCACTGGCTGCTCTTCTAGAGGACCTGGATAGGATTCCCAACACCCACACGGTAGCTCACCACCATCTATAACTCCAGTTACAGGGAATCTGAACCCCCATTTCTGGTTTTTGTGGGTATCAGTCTCATGTGTGGAACAGAAAATATATGCAGGCAAAATATTCATAGACATAAAATAAATACATTTTGAAACAAAATTTCAATTTGGGAAAAGCTTTTAATATGGTACCCTTCTGGACAAAGACTGAAAATTTATTTATTTATCTTACATGGATTGTTACGATGACATACACATATATGTCATTAATAACCTTTAAGATTTTTTTTTTAAAGTTTATTGATTTTATGTATATGAGTACAATGTAGCTGTCTTCAGACACCCAAAGAAGGCATCAGATCCCATTACAGATGGTTGTGAGCCACCATGTGGTTGCTAGGAATTGAACTCAGGACGTCTGGCAGAGTAGTCAGTGCTCTTAACCACTGAGCCATCTCTCCAGCCCCAACCTTTAAGATTGATTTTGTCAAATGTTCTTACTAGTGAATGTTACCCTCTCCCCTTGAGACCCTCTGTGCCCTTCTGACATGTCCAGTGTGGGTGCTGGGTCCTCACTCTTTGTTGCTGAGCCATCTCTCTAGCCCCAAATGCCACTGTTTTCATCTTAAGATATACAAACAAATTTAATATATTAATAGCGGAAAAGAAAGAACCTCCTCCATCGTTCTAAGGGATTGAAAAGATTGATACAAACAGAAACACAGGATAAGTGTATTCTTTCATTGTATCTCAATTCTATAGCTATTTTTAGTTGTTGAGTCTCATATATGAATGTACTTAAAGCACTGGCCTCCATGACTATTTTTGTGAATCTCATCAAAAGGTAAATAGAATTGTGTGAACAACAACCTGTGCAGCAGCAGTTATTTATTATATACTAATATTTCACATAAAGGTACTTAACCACAAACCTATAACATTATATATAATATTTAACCTATGAGGGAATGTAAATGTCATAATCAATGGAGATACCTTATTGTACACATGTGGGTATTTATTTGTGCACATGTATGTGGATGCTCGTGTGTGTGTGTGTGTGTGTGTGTGTGTGTGTGACAGAGAGAGAGAGAGAGAGAGAGAGAGAGAGAGAGAGAGAGAGAATGTACATATAGAGAGCCAAGAGACTAATATCTGATGTCTTCCTTTATCATTATCGACATTATTTTTGAGACAAAGTCTCTTGTTGAACCTGAAGTTTTTAAGTTCATTTAGGCTATCTGGCCAAAGAGCTGTAGGGATTTGTCTATCTCTGATTCCCATCTCTGGGATCATAATTGTGCCTTAGTTTCTAGTTTTTATCATGGGTTCTGAATATCGAAACTCAGGTCCTCAGGTTTAGACATCAAGCACCTCACCAAATGGAACTCTCTTCCCAGTCATTCATATATATGTTCACACACACACACACACACACACACACACACACACACACACACCAGTGAAAAATTAAGTCAAATATACTTTCTCTTTTTTTAGAATAAAATTTCTTCCTGTCTGTCTTTCTTTCTTCTTTCTTTCTTCCTTCCTTCCTTTCTTTCTTTCTTTCTTTCTTTCTTTCTTTCTTTCTTTCTTTCTTTTTTTCTCTTGTAGAATTGGGTATCAATCTAAGAGCATCTTGTATAAAAAACAGGATCTCTACCACTGAATTGTACCCCTGCCTCTTCAATGTTCTGTCATATCTAAATCTCAGTGGCAGAAATGTTAATATTGGATTGATATCATCACAATTCAAACAGAGAAGTGGGGAAATGAGGTCAATCATAATAATGAGCTCCTTCCAATGGATTTCTTTCATTATTCTGTCCTGGAGAATATATATATATATATCCACTTACATCACATGTGCATGTGTGTGTGTGTGCGCACGAACATACACACACATATGCCTTTTCAGTCTAGAGTTAAGTGTAAGGTGTAAAGTCACTTTAACAATATCACTACTTTTCTGTTGTTTTATGAAAACATAGAACATCAGGCCCCTGAAAATCTTGGCCTGCTCTCAGTGTGTTCTGAGGCTTTTAGAAAGTATCACACATATGCCAGGCGTTTTCCACAAGGTAAGACCCAAGCCCAGGGCAGGATCTCCAGTGCCTGGAATCATGTAAGGTTCAAGAACACTCCTGTGGTCCAAGGTCCTGTGCTGTATGTGTGCTGTCAGACAGACAATTAGGGGAAAAGTTAGTGGGAAAGCTTCTTGTCCACATCTGTCAGTACACCTGTGCTCCGTTGTCCTAATGCTTCTGGGAAAGAGTCATTACTACCTTTGTAGATAACTTCTCTGTCTCTCAAGACTGTACCCATGATCCTGGCAGCTGATCAGGGCTCATGCAGTCCAGGGTATTCCTGGACTCAGGATTACATAACCTTAGCTGGAGTGCTGATGTAAGTTTGTTTTCTACAGTCCCTTAATGTTTATAGTGACTTATATTTTCAGGAGAGTCCATTCCTTCATTCTCCCAAGGAAGAAGAAAGAAGCCAGGAAGGCCACCTGCAAGTTCTTAGGGCTGCCTGGACTTGCTGGTATCTCAGAACTGAGATGCTGGCTGGTATCTTAAATTGAGAAAGTCTGCCCTGCCTTCACCTCACATTGGATTGCCTGTTGTTTATAGAAACCAGGCGGTGGTAGGTACATTCTTCATTTTGCTTCATAGACATTTTCTCTGTTGAGCACATTTTGCTTGCCACTAGAAAAGTAGTTTTCTATTCTTATATAGAATTTTGTTTCTTGAATAATGCCATCATATATTTAACTAGATTCTTATTGTTAGACTTGGAAATTTCCAATTTTCCTGTATAACAGAATTGCAAGAACATTCTTTAATAATAAAAGTCTCCTGTTTCTCTCTGGTTACTGCTACAGAATCACTACCTAGGAGTGCCATTACTTTATCTTAATTTGTAGACCACATTGCCTTCTAGATAGTTTGAAATTATTTTTTCCTTCCTGCAGTGTGTGGAAGTGTCTGATTCACCATATTAGCCACACTGATCATTACAGTGCTTTAATATTTTGCAGTTTGTTAGGAAAAACCCTAACATAATATTGTGTCTAAATTTGTATTTCTTCTGGTAGAAATGACCCTGAGTATTTCTTCCTGATAACTAATAGCTAGGTTCATTTTCTGTTTTATTAAAGATAACTTATTTTTATTCTTCAAAACATTTGAGACAATGTTTTAAAACTTAAGTCAGCAACAAAGGTGCACAGAATTATGTTAGAACAAGCCGTCACAACTGTATGCTTTACCTAGCTCATTAAAGCTAGCAGCAGAGATGTCCCTGTGGATCCCTCCTGAACCACATTGCTCTCTTTTACCACACAAGAGATCATTTTTTCTCTCACAATGAGTGTAGAACATTCACAGTCACGTGTCTTTGCTTTGAGTCATGAATTCTCTGCTCCACGAAGTAATATGCTCTATGTCTTTTCCATATTGAAATTTCAAATATTAACCAAATATTCATATTCATGGACAGCGTTTCTTTATTTATACCCTGAATCCATCCATTCTACTCCTGTATAATTGTGAAACAAATCCTACATATTGTATCATTTCATCTACAAATATCTCAGAAGGTATCTTTAGTGCTGGGGATGTACGTCAGTAGAAGAATGCTTGCATACCATACTTGAGGCCCTGCATTTGACCCTAAGTACTGTAAAAAGACCACCCTACTTTTTAAAGCATTCTTTCAAACACACTCACAAGCACCATTATTTGAATGTGACAATTTTGGTAACTGGTAAAAATATCAGATTTGGATCCTTGAAAAAAATTTCTTTTTATTATAAAGTATCAAATATTTGTTCCCATTTGTTTTCTTCTAGTCATTTATTTGAATATTTATTTATTTCAAGAAGTTGGTTTTCTCCTTCTAACTGTGTTGGTTCAAGAGATTGATTTAAGATTGCCATGGCTGTTCAGCAAGTGCCTTTACCTATTGAACCATGTTACCAGCCCATAATTATTTTATAATAGTTTCTTTCCAGAAATCCAGATCTCAATATAATTCACACTTGTAGGTTTTTTATTTTATTTTAATAGTAATGCTTTCACCATTTTTAATTGGCTCTTAAGAATTATTTGTTCAGCATACACATTTCCCTATTATGGTGCTAATAGTATTGCATTATTTACATTTGCTTAAGTTCTTATTCATAGAAATTAAAAAGTCATTACCATATATTCACTGCAAAAATAATGGATTTCATTATGACATTTCTGTACACATATGTATTGTGTGCAATGATGTATGCACATATGAACATATGTGTATTGTCTGTAATGGCATATGCACATATGAACATATGTGTATTGTCTGTAATGGCATATGCACATATGAATATATGTGTATTGGGTGTGATGATATATGCACATATGAACATATGTGTATTGGGTGTGATGATATATGCACATATGAACATGTGTGTATTGGGTGTGATGATGTATGCACATATGAACATGTGTGTATTGGGTGTGATGATATATGCACATATGAACATGTGTATATTGGGTGTGATGATATATGCACATATGAACATATGTGTATCGTGTGGAATGAAGATCATTTTCATCCTCATTTTCCTTTTATCTTTGCTTCCCTCCATACGCTGCTCCCCTTCCTCATCCCAAAGAGGCTGCCTTCCATTCTCATGTGTTAGTTTTTAGAAGTCTACCTACTACATTTGAGAAATTCCATCTGCTATTATGATTAGTGCCATCACGACTGGGGAGGGAGTTGTCTCAGTAGTTAAGACCACTTGTTATTCTTGCAGAGGATTCGT
The DNA here is from genome assembly GCA_019843965.1 of Rhynchomys soricoides. NCBI lineage: Eukaryota > Metazoa > Chordata > Mammalia > Rodentia > Muridae > Rhynchomys > Rhynchomys soricoides. The sequence goes on from JADRCH010000256.1 coordinate 2,175,982, forward strand.
TTGATTCTTAGCATCTTGTTAATGTTCACAACTGCCTATATCTTCAGTTGCAGAGAACAGGATGTTCTCTTCTGACCTCAAAGGGCACTTCGTGTCACAATAAGAGTAATAAAACCATCATAGTTTTCTCTGCTATACTGACTAGATTACATGGTTATATACAGAGATATTGAATAGTTGGTTATTCTCTCTCTTGTTTTTAGGGCCCTTTACACTGATTTTCATCAATAAGTTTAAGGATCCCTCTCTCCCCGTCTCTTCTCCAGAGTGTGTCATTGTTTACTTGATGACTCCATTTTCATTGGTGTTAGGTTAGATCTGGATGGATGTTTGATTTTCACTCTCCTGAAGGCTAAGGATGGTGAACATTTTTCATATATTTCTAGGCTATTTGTACTTCTTTTAAAAGCTGTCTGTTTAATTTCTAATCAACCAGTATCTCCTGCTTTGAAATGTTCCCTATGATGTTTCTTACGCTAATATCAGATATTCAGCCTTGCTTTAGATCATTACATAAATCACTTTGTTTCTATATTTAACGCTTCCTATATCCAGGACTTAAAATTGTATGTTGTGAATTAGTTCTTCAACACAATCATTTTCAAAATAGCTTATTTCCTGAGGCACCTGCAACCTTTAGATATGAAAATTAAATTTTGAAGATTTTCATTTTTACAAAGCTAAATGGAATCTAGAAGTAAAACTCCTGCCTCTTTCTCCTCAATTTATTCTTCTTTTTCTTTCTAAACCATATGAAAACAGGAACTCAGGTGGTCTGGCAAATACTCAAAACTATGGTGATCTCAGAGACCTCTTGCTGATGGCATACACCTACAATCCTAGAACTTAGGAAGCTGGTGAAAATTCAAGGACACCCTGGGCTATACACTAAAACCTTTCTGGAAACAAACCACACAATTACCACCAACAATAACAAATACCCCTTGTTTCTAGTGGCTCTCACACACCCCAGTCCTAAGGAAAAGGCTGTCAACCAGAACAAATGCATTGCTTTAACCCAGGAAGTTGAGGGGATATCCTTTGCTCTTTGTCAGTATCTATCTCAGAAATAGATATGAAACACAGTCTTCTGTATCAATAGGTTCTGCTTCTGGGATATCAGCCAAGCTCAGGTTTTTAAAATGTGGAAGGAAATTAGCTTGTATGGTCTGTCTAGACTTTTCCTCATTGCTATTCCCTTAGCATCATGATACAGCAAAATTCACATAGCATTTACATTGAAGTAGGTGTAGAACCCACTCCTTGTGGAGACCAAGAAACAACTGTACTTTTTTTTCTTATAAACTTTAGGCTTCAGGACAACAAGATCTTTAAAATCCTGGTTAATAACAGTTGATCCCAATTCAGTATTTACAGGATAAGTACCAAGTGCCATTCTATAGGAATAAACACTGATTTACCAAAACCTATTAGTAACTCTGTGATGTAGCTTTCCCCCTTATATCTTCAATTAACAGGCAAGGAAATTGAGGCATATAGTAAAAAAGTTATTTTACATGTAGTTGACAAACAGATTGTGCACTCAGTCAAATTTTAGAGTTCACAAAAACCTACTTACATTCCTTGTGATGACTGACTCCGAGGCAGTAGTCCCAGATGCTAATCTGGCTGGAATAGATTTTGGAGAAAAATCTTGAGCTTTCCAGGCTTGTCAAATGTGTTTATTGGTGCTTGGCCAGAGGGCTATATTAGACTGAAAATAATCCTCTGTTCTGTGGGCTGACTATTGACATACTGCAGTACATGCTTCTCTTTGAGACGTGAAAATAAGGTTCAAGGACATTATATTATAAACCCCGTAGTAAGATCACTAAAGAAAACACGTGAAATATGGAAACCATTTGCCATAAGAGTAGACAAATAACGAGAGCTAGAGTGGGAATTATTGAAGAATTGAGAGAGAGAGAGAGAGAGAGAGAGAGAGAGAGAGAGAGAGAGAGCACACTGGTGACACACAAAGCTGGCAGTTTTATTATGACTATAGGAACCGAGACTTGCTACAAGCCATGAACTTTATTGGTTTACAGATTGAATTTTATTTTGATCAAAAGCAGATATTTTCTCAAGCAATCACCAGCCACAGCCTTCTTGGCTGAAAGTCCAAATGGTTGGTTACTCATGTACTGTTGAATGTCCAAGTATGTTTAGACAAATTAGTGTAACAGGGGAGAAGTCACAAGTCAGCCTTTTCTCTGTTCCTGTATCAGCACAAGATATAAGCTTACATAATGAGCCTGTGAGATCGATAGGAAAAGTCTGCAATGCACGGCCACAGCCTGCAGCCCCATCGGGCAGCATCCCTCTGCTGAGCTGCTAAACTTGCAACAAGAACAAAATAAAGAGACAGTCCCTCAAAAGGGGAGAAAACATAGTTAAACAGTCTAGAATTTTCTAACCGTGGATCGTAGGGAGTACTCATGGAATTTCAAGCTTGGACTAAGTTGCATGTTTGAGAAGGGACCCTCTTCCTGTAAAAGCTATGGAGAACTCATTAGGAGGACGCTATGACTTTTAGTACCCATGGATACTGGAATCCTCTTGAGAACTGCATTCCAACCTTCCATTTCATATAAGCAGTCCTTCCATTTCAACACCAGAGGCTCCACGAATCCACGCGAATGAAAGGGAAGGGTGTGGAAAGGATATTGCTACATAGCATCATCTTAAAAGTAAGAGATACAGAAATCTTGAAAAGCCGCTCAATTTCTCTGGGTCTTGGATCTTCATATGCAAATCATGGCATTTTAATTAAGTTTAGCCCTTAACACTTCTCACTAATATGAGATAATCCAAGAAATGAAAAGGGCAATTTCCAAATATGTGATGTAAAGCTTCTGTAGTGTCCGTTTGCCGCACATAGAGAAATAGATGCTTTGCTTTGTGTGTGTCTTTTGAAAGCTGTCTTCAGTGTGTCCCTCACCCAGATCTTTGGTAGGAAGTATGGTTTGCCCAAGAAGTAGAATGGAGACCAAAGAGCTACTCGCAGTGGTGGCACACGCCTTTAATCCCAGCACTCAGGAGGCAGAGGCAGGTGGATCTCTGTGAGTTTGAGGCCAGCCTGGTCTATGGAGTGAGCTCTAGGACAACAAGGGCTACACAGAGAAATCTATCAGAGAGAGAGAGAGAGAGAGAGAGAGAGAGAGAGAGAGAGAGAGAGAGAAGAATGGAAAGGGTGGGGTCTAGTGCTCAAAGAGGATGGTGGTCCTGGGTGTTTGACACTGTACTGGGTGGAGCTGGATTTCCAGAGTCTGAGAAAATATTACAGCAGTGAAACTCAGTGTGGCACAGAGTAGTACTCTTGACACCATATGGTGTTAAGATGTAGTCGGATTTCTGATTGGTGTACAGAACAGTTAGTTGCTATTTTGTGGACAAAAAAGCAAGCATTAAAGTGGCTAAGTAGTCCAGAGCAGCAGCGTAGTCAAGATTTGTATTCAGTACAGGATCAGTGGCTATCTTAAGGAGACATTTATTAAACAGGGCTTATCTTGAGGGACAAGTGCTTTCTTTTTAGGAAGTGTCATCTTTGTTCTTAAGGTTTCAGCTGATTAGGTAAGGCTTTCTCTCATTATGTGGGTAGCTGGCCTGGTACAAAGTCCACTGTCTTGACTATCAATCTCATGGGACTGGGAAGGAGCTCCATATTGGCTCCATGGTTAAGAGCTCCAGTTCCTCTTGCAGAGGACCCAGGTTCCATTCCTAGCACTCACACAGTAGCTCACAACCATATGTAACTCCAGTTCCAAACGATATGATGCTTTCTTCTGGCCTCCATGGGCAGCAGGCATGTATATGGTGCATGAACATGCATGCAGGCAAAACACCCACACATGTAGTAATAAATAAATAAAAATTTAAAAACTAATATTAATCACATATAGAAGTCTTCTTATTACCTGTTCTTCTCATCTTGAAAGATTCTTTCTTCCCTTCAGATACTCCTCTGTCTACCTTCTTGTCCTACGTATGTATGTAAGCATACACATATATTTCCATAGATATAAATTTAATTCTACATTCTACATGTGAAAGCAAGCATGCCTTTTTGCCATTTTCCTTCATTGGAATATATATAACTGGAAACTACTGTAGTAAACAACAACAACGCAGGGACTGAAAGACAGCCATTACATGCTTCCCTTAATGTGTACAGATCCTAGAATTCTTTATAGACACATAAAATCATATATGTGTATGGCATGAAACTAGAAGGGCACTAAATGAGGGAATGGGAGGAGACTAGTGGGTGGGAGGACCAAAGGAAGAGATGAGGGCTGTTGAGTATATGATATACTTAAAGGAAATTATGAATATGAAATCTATACACAATAATATTTGCACCAATAAAAATGAAAAAATCTCAGAATTTTTTTTTTGGGGGGGGTGGGTTCAAGACAGGGTTTCTGTGTAGCCCTGGCTATCCTGGAACTCACTCTGTAGCCCAGGCTGGCCTCGAACTCAGTAATTCACCTGCCTCTGCCTCCCAAGTGCTGGGATTAAAGGCGTGCGCCACCACTGCCCGGCTAAAAATGAAAAAATCTAATTAAAAAATATATGCTTTCACAGAAACGTTTTGACTGGTGATCGGTTATACAACCGAACTGAGTAGCTCATCCAAGTTGACAAATTACCTATCAGAAGGGTGTCAGTGTAAGGAGCGAAGGCCATGTGCATCCCCTGGACTGTATCTAGGAGTAGAAAGAACTGCTATACCAAATGATAAAGAATAGGTTTTAGATGGCTTGGTAGATGGGCCTGACAAAACTAACTTGACTTAGCTAAGAAAAAAAAATTTTTTTCTTATGCTCATAGGTAAGAAAACAAATTTAAAAAGCCATGGGCAAACAACGAACTAAAAGGTCTTCAAAGAATTCCTCAGCATAGGTGCTTTAAGACTGTCACATGCTACCTCCAACAAGCACCAATTCTGAGATCCTGGAGTCTTTCCCAGTTTCCATCATCTTGTTTCTTGGGTAAGCAGGTTGAGTCTTAAGCAGGTTAAGATATATGAGTTCTAAGTGAAAACTACTAACACTAATTTTCAAATTATTTTTTAAGATTTTATTGATTACTATTGACTTAGCCTAATGTGGACAGATTAAACTTTCTGAGAATCTACAACCTGAAAACATTCTAGACTCCTCATAGTAGTAAGAGAAAATGGTTGCATATTTGCATAAATTTTTATTGCTAAGACAATTATTAAAAAATTTTTTCTGAAAAATCTCCAGAGAGCTGTATCTAAATCATATGAAATGTTTCAGTAAACATTTTTGTGGTACTGCTCAATGTTGATTTAATCTATAAAAACAGGTTTGAAGCAAACTTCCAAGTTGCAAATTTACATAGTTAATTAAAAAATATAAGGAAACTAATGTTTAAGATAAGCCCGGCCTGTGGTCAACACAACAGAAACACATAATCAGCTGCAGGAAAAACATCAGGTTTGCTAAGACACGGGGAACAAAAGGCTTAATCCCAAGTTATATTTTGGGACGTTCTCTATGCACACCGCAATTTACCTATTAGGTTCAAGGACTCATGGTTATTATGTTGCTGGAACAAAACAGAAAAAGGCCTTTCTCTGGGAATAAACAGTCTTATTCTAGGAAGCCAACGGCTTGCCAATAGACAGTTCTCTTGAACCAGATGTTAAATTTTGAGGAAAGTGAATAAGCCCTACACACCTGTGTACCTTGTCACATCCATTCCCACCTGCGAATAGGCATTATACATTATACTTAATTATAAATTATAATTAAATTGCATATTTTCTATTGCAATGTTATTAAAAGCCAGAAGTGCCAATCAAGTTTATGATATAATCAGTAGGGTGACACAAGCTCTGGTTTGTCACTCTATTAAGGGACACCATAGCAGCAGATCCTAGAGTCCTCAGATAGGAAGTGATGTTTATTTTAGGTTGTTAGACAGAGCCAGAATTTCTGCCCATGCCAACTAATGTTGCACTTCCTGTTACCTTGTTTCTGTCCAAGCAATGACTACAGGAAAGCCATGAACAAGGCAAAGAGCCTGGACATTTTTGAGAGAGGGAGTTCTCAGGAGGAGGTCCAAGCTCTGGTCAGGTCAGTAGCTGAATCAACAGGGAGCAAGCCTTTCAGAGGTGGTGCTACTGATCTCTGTGCTTTGTTGTTAGTGATTCAAGGATCAATTGTTTATCCATTTAGAAAATGTTTACCGACTAGGTACTGGGTTTGAGGCAATGGGGAAAGGGGCCATGTTCTCCTCCTGACTTACACAATAGTCACACAGGTATAAAACCGAAGCAATAGAGAAAACGCCCAGTAAAACAGAGATACCACAAGAGGACTCCTAATTCAGTCCTTGTTTTCTGTGTTGTTTACTTGATAGTACTATGTAAATTTAAAGAGGGGGAGAGAGAGGGAGGGGAGAGGGAGACACACACACACAGAGAGAGAGAGAGAGCTAAATATGGTGAGAAAAGTAAGCTGTATACATTTCACCCTTCGCATCTGATCTCTTAAGGAAATGACAAGCATAGTTTGCGTATTAGTTTCTCAAGAATAAATGTGTATCGATGGTCCAAAAATGAAAGTTTCTAGGTCAAAAAACAGAAATGAAACAGAGTGGGCTTGGTGCAGAAACAAGGTCAGACAAAACGTGCTAGAACAGGGGTGAGAGAAAACTGCAGTGTTGAAGGAATTTCACTGATTATCTGGGTTCAGAGTCCACACATTCTTGAAATAGCTAGGCCAGTTGGGCATCTTAGATCCCGGTCTCCTTCCATTTATTGAGTAGCAGGGATTAGCAGTGTGTCCCAGGATAAGGGGCAAATAATCTATCCCAGGACACCAGTGCCGCCTCTTAATGGCTTGCCTTGGAAAAGTTCAGCAGAGACACTGTGACTCCACTACACGTCCATCACAAATACAGAGGACAGCAAGGGCATAGTCTGAATGCATTTCTAGGACCCACCACAAATGAAAGCTCTTCTGAGTTTTTCAAGAAAAGAGAAGCGACCAGCCATCCCAACATCCTGTGGAGAGTGAAGCATAGTGGTCAGGGTCCCCTGCCAATTCCACATGGAAAACTTGGGATTTTGAAAGTGCCTAGATAGGAAAATCGAGACAATTCAGTAGAAGACCTTTTCCAGTCAGCCACTCTTTGACAACATCATTACCATAAGTAACGAATTTTTTAAAAGGTTATTTTAATATAAATTTGAAAATCTAGATGACAGGTAAAGACATCTGTTGTGCTGATGAGGATGTATAAGATCAGAACAGACCAAAAACCATAGAAAAAAAACTGACTTTAGTACAGAAAAAAAAATCAGTCTTAGAAAGTCTCCGGACTCAGCTGGTTTTACAGATGAGTCTTCTAATCTTTCTGTAGTATTTGTTTCTTACAGAAGATTGGAGGGAAGTTGGAAAGGCATCCAAAGAAGATGCCCTGTGGAACTGTGTTGGAAGAGAGGCTGTTTATCTAAAAGAGAAGAGTGTCTTACACCACTAGGGAAGCTGCCCCAGATGCAAACACAGTATAAAGTTGTACCAGTGAAAAGGGAAAGCAGAGCCATGGGGCCATAAAAGCAGAAAAGCACAAGCAGAAAGTAAGACCTGGAAACAGAGCAATGAGCATCAGTTAGTGAGAATCAGTCAATTCCCTACATAGGAAGATGTCATAACACCAGGCAGGTCACTTAGAAAGAAAGTCGCTCCCAACTTAAGAAGACATGGACAATCACTATTAGATTTGCTTTCAAGGCTATACTTTTGAGGAATATATCAATGTGTTTACAAATTAGAGAAAAGTTGTGGTCAAAAGTTAGAACACCCACATGCTCCCAGTCTGACAAACAGCAAGAAACTTGCCTTAGAGGTGTGGTAAATAAAACTAAAAATAATTCTTTGTTGGTGGTGCTGTTTTAGTAAAACCCTCCTGAACATTACACGACATCTTGAAACTGCAAAGGGAGTGACTAACTGCATAGGCTGCTACAAAAAAAAAATCATAATTCATGGGTAAAAATAACATAAAAATTAACATTGGAATTATTAGTATTTGTAAAATATATGACAGATCAGTAGATTTTTTTTTTTTCCAAGACAGGGTTTCTCTGTGTAGCCCTGGCTGTCCTGGAACTCACTCTGTAGACCAGGCTGGCCTCAAACTTAGAAATCCACTTGTCTCTGCCTTCCAAGTGCGGGGATTAAAGGCGTTCGCCACCACTGCTTGGCTAGTAGATTGTTTTTACAGATTTTTTTTAATAGCTTAAAAGCAAGAGATGAAAAAGAACACACCCAAAGGAGAGTGAAGCATGGCCAGCAAGCATGGCCAGAGACCCCAGTTCTCACAGGTAAACAGGAAACAGATTATAGAGCAAGAGGAAGCGATTGCTTTGTGAAGCCCCATGGGTTGGCTAATGCAAAAATGAATTGCAGATGTCAAGTATTTGCAAAATTCAATGAAAATCAGCATTCTTTTAAGCTATTGGCAGGGATCAAGTAATTCCAGATTTTTTTTGGAGAATCTTTCTGTATTATATTGTATTACTTTTTGAGACGGAAGAAATACTCATATAGGAACATGAAGAAATATATAGAAGTATATTCATTTTAATCTGCTTTCTTTTTGGATGGCATATTAGTTCCTTGTTGTGTTGCTATGACAGAGTAACCAACCAAAGCAATTTAGGAATGAAGGGCCTTTTTCTGGGAGGGACAGTGGGTAGGGTGGGGATATGTGGTGATAGACAAAGGGGGCATGAAGTGTGGCCGAGAGATGGAGCCTGGTGGCCAGCCCTCTTCTTATCCAGTGCAGCCCCAAGGTGGGTCCCACTCCAATGAGCCTAACTAGATAATAATCCCTTAGAGACAGGTCCGGAGGTGCTTTCTAAATCCTGTGGAGTTGACAGTCTGTTCAAACCACCACAGACAAAATCCAGGGCTTCTTGTGAGCTAGATATTGCAGCATCTATCTCTGACCTACACCCAGTCTTATCACCTTATTTTTAATGTTGAAATAAAAGGAAACCTTAACTATCCACTAATAAAGAATAGCTAAATAACAGGACGTCTGAATATAGAATTCTGTGCAAAACTTCCTAAGTCTGTATGTAGTGATGTGGGATGTTCTATAACACACATCTATACACTTTTAAAAAATCAGTTCTCTCTAATCTCTATACTTTGAGTTCCAATTATTTAAAAAAATATTCCTAGTTACATACTTTTATATGTAAATACACAGAACAAAAATTCAGAAGGAGGCATGGCAAATTGGTAACTGTAATTTTGGAAAAGCAAGTTGGATTAAGGTAGGTGGCTGAAGGGTGATTTTATGTTTATATTCTGTATATGTATTTTAAATAAGCTTAGATCAATAATGAATAAACACTTCTGCATTGATTTGGGTCGCTGAATCCACAGAACCATGATCCTAGATAAACATGACAACTCAGAAGCTATACCATCAGAATATCAACTTTTCTGCCCATTGATCTGTATTGCTGAACTTTTCTCACTGTCTACCTTTGAAAATGAATCCATTAAAAATACATAGCCCTAACCTATAAGACATATGGTTAGGTGACAAAAGAAAAACAAATGGTGGGCTAATACTTACAGAAAGATCCCCTCAAGGAAAACATCCTAGGAATGTACAATATGGGTACCAGGAAAAGGTATTCATGTAACTACCAATAAAATTCTCAAAACAAAAGGAGTATCGTGACAATTACACTTTCTATGATCTCAGAACCTAAGTTTACTTGACTGCAGTAGACGAAATTCACAAGCTTCAGCTGGTCCAGTGGAGAATCAGAACATGTAGAGTTTTACAAGGTGACTGCACTCTGCTTGGTGCCAATGGGTACCTGGGTCGAGGCAGGTAATTAACTAGCCAAGGTGAAGGAATTGAGTATCCAATTCAATGTTTGCTTAGTGAGCACCTTCCTGTGAGCCTGAGGCTGTGGACCTCCATCTTCTCTTACCATGAGAGCTGAAGCGCAAGAAATCTCTCCCAGCAGAGGAGGAAGCACAGGTCGAATGGTGTAGAATTGATGAGCTGAGGCTTCTGGGAAAGAAAGGACTTCCTGTCTTCCTAATCCTTCCCAAGCCCCTTGCCTCAGCCATGTTTGTCCTTTTGCGGTAAGCTCTTCTCTAAACCAATGTAATTACTTTTCCTGTGATATTTGCAACCCAGAGGACATTGTTCTGACCATGAGGACATTGTTCTAGTAAACTGGACTTGCCAGATTTTTTGGCTCCAATGTTGTGTAATGGACCATGATAAGGTGGAGATAATCTCTATGTGTCCAATGTGTTGGACACAATTTCAAAGCAAAAAAGAAAGAAAGAAAGAAAGAAAGAAAGAAATTTAATAACAAAGAATGGGCCAGGTGTAGAGCACTTTCTGTCTGTCTTTTCTTCTGGTTTGTCAAAATAATGAACACCATTTAAACTTTCAAGCTGTATTCTTAGGGAATTACTATCTATGTGCTCAAATACGAGGCAATTTTCCTCTCTCTACTATGGTCTCTTTCAGAAATTAGTTGCTTAGGGTTGTGTTGCTCCAGGAACTGAATTGCTGCTTAGTGACATAAACCTGTTTTCACGAGAACTTGTCTAAAATATCCTCAACCAATTTCAGAAGCATATCGAAGTAACGATATTAGTAGAGTGATGGCAAAATGACATTAAGACATTTACCATCACTTCAGTCATTAGGTTTTGAGCGGATGGAGTGTGATTTGACAAGTGTATGCTTGAGACTTACTGTGGCAAAGATGGACAAGGCTGACTTGGGTGGAAAGGATAATGCATTCCTGAGGTCATCGCAGAGCTCCCATAACACACAACATGTAAAAGAGTGACATGTCAAACGACATTCTGATGTAAACTTTGTTTTAAGGCATTATAAATCAGTAATATGCAAAAATATGAAACCCAACACAGTGGTACCCATCCCAGAGTTTGTGTCTGAGACAGGCTCTGACTATGTAACCAGACTGGCCTTGACTTTGCAGAGATGTACCTGCCTCTGCCTCTTGAGTGCTGCAATTCAACACATGCACCAGCACACCTAGCTCAGCTCAGGGTTTTGATGACTCTTCTTTTGATATATATTTCAATTTTTTTAAAGAAAGATTTTTTTGATCAGAAATTAGCCATGAAAGTTAACATATAAAATTTTAAAATGTGATTCATTCCTAAGGAGGTTTCTGCACCTCAGTAGGATTAATGTGTAAGTTTCAAACAACTACAAATAAGTTTTTTATTTATGAGTTATGATTTAAATATTAAACATTATCTGTTTTATATGCACCTAGATGTCTTGTTGCCATGACAACGGCCAGGTTAATAGTAATGTTACAGAAAAATAATCTGTCCTTAATCCTCATGTAGAATTTGTTTTTTTTTCTTTTTAAGAATATTGACATTCAGTTTTTCAGATGATTCAGAACACTTTCCAATTCCATAGAGAACAAAATATTATTATGAAAATTGAGTAATTACTGGTATTTTCTTTTCAGAAAGTTATTGCATATCAAGCAAAGGCTTAATAGTTGGTCAGCATTTTCTTGTGTATTTGGAAGTCTAATATAATTGCATGTTTTAAAACAAACCAAGCAGTTTATCAGTATTTAACTTAGATTCACATTATTAAAAATAAGTAGAAAAATATTTTACTGAATTATCTAATGCAAAGTAAAGTAACATATAAACTAGAGATGGGAGGGGGCATTAGTTCAGTGACAGAATGCTTGCCTGACATGCCTAAGCCTTTGGGTCTCATTCTCAATGTTAAAGAGAAAAAGTGTGTGTGTGTGTGTGTGTGTGTGTGTGTCAGGAAAGCCATGTAATTCTAAAATCACGCTACTTTTGAAATTACATTAGGAATGCATTTTATTTGTTTTCTTTGTTGAGAGGAAGAAAGCTTGAGTCAGCTAAATATCAGCTCTGTCCTCTTCAAAGAGAACAATGTGGTGGTGTGTCTAGTAGGCTCTAAATAATGGTGGCTGGCAAGGCTCAGAAGTGCCTGTTGGTTATGGCCATCATCTGACTCAGGGTCTTATTCTTGTGTCTTTGTTCATCTTGTTCTCTGCCTACAACACCCATTTTCCCTTTGCCCCTTCTCTATGGCCCCCATCTCTCTATGCTTCCATGGGAATCTTTCGTCTATCTTTTTTTCTGACAGAAGTGGCAAAGTCATATTGATACAGATATGTTGAAGACCCAAAGGACTTTGTGCTGAGAATCAACTAACAGATCTTGATCCCATCATGCCTAGAGTTGTGGGAAAATCATCTCCCATGGGGTTCAGGCTCATGACTCTTTGTTGAGGCTGTTTTGACAGTCATTTTGAAACCACCTTTTTGAGAAGCTGCCGGGATGCAGCTGTTTTGACTTCCTAGACTGAAATAGTCATTTTGGCACAGTGTTTTTCCCAGACAAGGACATTTTGATGAGCTGTTTGGATAACTCCTTGTCTTGGGGAATTCTTTCAGAAGGCAAGAGGGAGATAAATGAGTTTACCCCACCCTTGGGAAAACATATACTTGTTTACCTCAGCTGATAGGACATGGACACTTAGATAGGGAGAGTTCAGAGGTCACAACAGAACTAGGCTAAAGTCTCCTGCAGAAACACAATTGCCCCAATTTTATGTTTACCATATTTGTTAATTTCAGAAAAGGCCACGAGTCATTCCAACTGAAATATATGCTCATCTCTGAGAATTAACTTCCATCTAGAATGAGCTGAATAAACTTCTGTATCTTAAATTAAAATCTAAGAAACAGAACATTAGCTTCACATACAAGATGAGCTTTGTTCTCAGTTTGAAGGACACAAAAATTCCCAATTAAATGATCGACATTTCTCTCTTGCCTTATTACTAGTGTAAAATCTTTTCTCAGTGATGATTTTGAGATATAGGACTATTATTTCTTCAGAGGGGAGACATTCCATAAAATTATGAGAACATGTTTTGCTTCAGTTTATAAAGTAATATGCATATATAAATACACAAAATATACTAGGTGGAATGAGAAACATAAATTGTGTGTTCCCGGGAGTAGAGAAAAGTTCAGGGATACCAAATCTACAACAAACCAAAGAGTTGTTTTATGAAATGTAAATTCTTTTTCCCTTCCTTCCTCTTCCTCTTCCTCTTCCTCTTCCTCTTCCTCTTCCTCTTCCTCTTCTTCTTCTTCTTCTTCTTCTTCTTCTTCTTCTTCTTCGTTGTTGTTTTAAGACAGGGTACCTTTGTGTAGCCCTGGATGTCTGGAACTCACTCTATAGACCAGGTTGGCTTTGAACTCACAGAGCTCTGCCTGCCTCTGCCCCCTGAGTGCTGGGATTAAGGGCATGTGCCACCAATACTTTTCTTGATCTTCTCCACACATATCTGAATATTCTCAGTTCGTCTCCATCTTGTCTTAGCTTCTGTAGTCACCAGAGTTTGACTTGGGCCCACTAATATCCCAGAGGCAAACAGTGTCCCATTTGATTTGACTAATCTCAAGGTTTCCAACTTCATTGCTCTCAAGAAACTGGATGAGGTTCCCTCTCCCTGACCCTTGGTCACTATTGGTTCTTTGCTGTTTCTACTTGCTTGTTTTTTGGATCCCTGTGGGAAAATAGCTTCTTCTGTTGCTCTCTGCTTCTCTCATTAAGGTTGAACAGATAGCATGCAGTGGAGGGGACTCCAGTTGTGGACATTTGCGTCTACCTCCTTTAGATAAATTATGTAAGCTTTCTGCTTGCTTTCTCATCTGCAGGTTGGAAATAAGTGTCAAAGGGATGATGGTAAATGACATCGAATTGGTGTCTGTGCCTTAGCTGGGGTGAGTTGTGGAAGTGGATGAGCTATGAATTAAGGAGTCCCAAAGACTCAATATCTGTATCCAGACTTGGGGAGATCTTTGAGGAATACAGTTACTTAAGGAGGCAAAATGTGTCTGGTACAGTGACATACATCTATAAGCTCAGCACTCAGGAGGCAGAGACAAGCAGATCTCTGTGAGTTTGAGGCAGGCCTGATCATCATAGTATAGTGAGATCTTGTCTCAAAAACAAACAACAAAACCACACACACACACACACACACACACACACACACACAATACCCAACCAAGCTTGTGCCCAGGAGCAGTGTTAGATCAAGCTCAGTTCTCAGCCATTCTGTCTGCTGTGTTCTGAAGTGCACCCTTGTGCTGGCAGGGTGTGATATGCCTTTTGCATAATCAGGCATCTGGCCATATCCAGGTACAGTGCTCTCCACTGCTCTGCCAGGACCACTCTGCTGTTATATGCTGCGTGTCCGTGTCCATCTCGCTAATTGCTGAAGGCGCAGGTTTCTCCTCCACTCTGTGTTCCCAGATAGCAATGTGAACAGAGATTTGATTGACAGGACACGTGTGTAAGTAGACAGAGGATGTAGGTGTCTGCAGTGAAGCCATGAGTATTGCTTCAAAAGTACCTCCACCAGGCTGCTTAGGGACCGTAAAGCCGTGAGTATTGCTTCAAAAGTACCTCCACCAGGCTGCTTGGGGACCGTAAATGTATTTCCTTTTACATATACATATAAAATGCACTGAATCTAGAGTAAAATTAAAATAGACCTCACGAGAGAATCTTCTTTTAAACAGGGAGCTGGAAGACAGGAAGGAAGATAGAATATGAAAATGCATGTTTCTATGGAAAGACTCAAAGGCAAGTGAGTAATTTTTCCTTCTGTTGCGTGGGGTTTAGAAGGTATGATGACTTGAGGTCTTAGAATGAAACAGTGTGTCATTAGAACCTTATTTTCATGAAAATATTTTCTTCTAACTGGATTCAATGCTGTCCAATAGAAGAATATCTTATTCATCAAGATAGACAGAAATTCGGTGTCCATTACAAGCTTCCCTAAAAGGAGTGCTTGGTCCTTACTACAGTAGTGGGAAAGAAGCTTAAAATTATGATGAATGTACCATGACTCTTGATAAGAGAGTATTAGAAAGAGAAAAACAACACAACAGTAATCTCTATTATTTCCATTATATTATACCAAAGCCTTCCTCTAAATGTGCAGAGAATATCAGGAACACAGGGGAGACACTTAAGACATGTCTGAATTCCAGAGGTCTGCTCCATCATAATTCTGGGAGCGCAATTCATCCAGCAAGCTTTCAGGAAACTCCTGGATCATGGCAAGTCCTGGAAATGCAAAGAGGAGCAGAACCCATGGGCGCTGCTTTCAATCGAAGTCAACCCAGTAATTTTGGCACATTGGTGCTCGGGTAAGGAGCCTAAAGGGAAATACCAGTATGCAGGTACACACGGGTTCTGTGGTCACTTATGGGAAAGCCGTTGGCCGCTGATTTACGGAGAAGGAATGTCGTGAGAAAAGGTGCAGAAATCATTTATGGATTTTTTTTTTCCCTCTAGGATGCTTTTATCTTGAAATCGTGTTTGGAAGGGAAGCACCTTACCCACAGAGGCACAGATGTGCTAATAGTCACAATGATCAAAACAGCAGTTAGTAAGAGTGAAGAATGTTGTGTTAACTGGACTATTCCTTAAAATCTCAAAGCTTTTTTTTAAGTCTCAATTTTGAGATGATCAAGGTCTGAAGAGGAAGATGTGTATTTATATAAAATATTTAAATAAACATACACAGAAGAGTTACAAATAAATACATTTCTCTTTATACTATCTACATTTAGGGGCTAGATCTTAGTTTATAATCCATTCGCCAATAAAAAGAAAGGGGATTTTCAGCTTGAGAACGGCTGGTTACAAGGCTTGAGCAGCAGGAATAGAATGCGTACAGAGTAATGGAAACATTTCAGATACGCAGAAGGCAGCCTGAAGGAACGCTCAGTGTCAGAACTGGAACAATGAGAATCGAGATTAAAAAATGTTATATTGGGTTATCCAAAATATAAAAATAAACACCCATTATCCTCCTGATATAAATAGCTAAACATATAAGCCAATGGAAGGGGGGATGACACTGGCTCCTTTAGAAATACCTCAGTTTTAAGGTACCATCCTCACAGTGTGGGCTTTGCATTTGAATCTTCCCAATGCGCATGTGCGAGGGATGAAAAAGTATGTTTCAAGAAGTCTAGCAGAGAGCACCTTGTTTAGATGGCCAGGGTGATCCCCTGTGTTACGACTTGCTGATTTTAGAATACTTGGTATCTTGTGGAGAGACTGACATCAGACAAACCAAACTGAGGTTCAGTCAGACAAATACTGCACCAAGTCCTTGCAGAAACGCAGAAGTCTTCAACCACGAGGAAAGCCCTAGAAATAGGCACAAGGAGGGTCAGACACTGGGACTGAGATGTCTTGGGAGGGATCATGGGAAGGACATAGTAAGAAAAGCAAGGGAACTTAATTGCTAATAAAGGACCAATACTTGCTTTTTAGTTGTGATAAATAGGCTTCAGGAATCTTAGATGCTAACATAAGAGTTTAAGAGTAGGGTACGTGGAGACATTCTTCTTTGAATTTATTGTTGTGAATATAAAGCTATTTAAATTGAGACTTTAAAAAAAATGAAATATCTAAAATTAGCCAGAGATGACACAATTACTTTTTTAATTTAAAAAATTATATTTATTTATTTTATGAGTATGAATGTTTTGCCCGTTGGGTATGTGTGTTTACCATGTGTGTGCCTGGTGCCTCAGAGCTCAGAACAGTTGAGCCACCACCATGTGAGTGCTGGGAATTGAACCCAGGTTCTTTGTAAGAGCAGCAAGCTCTCTTGACCACTGAGCCATCTCTCCAGTCCTGCAATTCCATTTGATAAGTGATAAGAGGAACATAATCTCTACAATAATAAAACTGGCGTTATAATTTGGTTCTGTTCACTATCTTGTTACTGAGTTAGATAGAGCGTGCTTTCCAGCTCATGTTAGGTCCTGTATCATATGAACAATAGGTAGTAATACTGCCAGCAACAGTTGCTATTTCTTTCCCTGAATGCTGTGAACCTTTAACCCAGATCTGCTCCCACCTCCCACCTGCCCATTTTGAAAAGTTTTCTAGCCATATTGCTTATAAATTTGCTGTACCTTTTTGTTTAAAATAGATATTTGTGGTACAGTTCTCATTATTATAATTTTCTTGTTTTGTCACACGTATAACCAATGTTAGATTTTAAAACTTTCCTGTCTGTGGAATGTTTCCTCAAATTTTATGCAAACCTGAAATGATGAAAAGTAAGTAGATCAGTGAAGTCTCATTTTATGCACTTTGAAATTATGTCAACTCCTTAAATGGAAATCAGTCTTAAAGGCAGAAGGAACAAATGCATTCGAAACTATTCATGCTCCTGCCACATGGTGGCGCCATGTCAGCTGGTGAATATTAAGCTTTGGCAAACTTTGGATTAGTCTTCAGTTGATTAAGAACTTTTTGATCTGTGCAGGAATGCACACTGTGCTCTGGCCTCCATTTTACAGAAGAGATAATCAGAGTCCAGACAAGCAGTTACTATTCAAAGTCCACCCAGAGGTTTGCTACTGAACCAGGAGTTACAATGTACTTCCTGTCACTTAGGACTGGGAGCGCATCTCTTTCTCCGCCATCTCTCTCTACCCCCACCCCTACCCTTCCCCCATGTGTAGATGTGTGTGGGTGTGTTTGAACTAGTGTCTGGGTGTGCATGTGGGGGCCAGAGGTCAACTCGGGGATTCTTCCTTAATCCTCACCATTTAATTTTTGAAATAGGATGTCTTACTAAACCTGTAGTTTGCTGATTCGTCTAGAATTCCTAACTAGGAAGCTTCAGAGATCCATCAGAGCTGGGATGGCAGGTGTGTACAAAATGTGCCCAATCTGGTTTTTTCTTCTTTGTTTTTTTGGTTTGTTTTTTGTTTTTTGTTTGTTTTTTCGGAACAGGGTTTCTCTGTATAGCCCTGGCTGTCCTGGAACTCACTCTGTAGACCAGGCTGGCCTTGAACTCAGAAATCCACCTATCTCTGCCTCCCAAGTGCTGGGATTAAAGGTGTGCGCCACTACTGCCCCGCCTTTCTTTCTTTCTTTAAGACAAGGGTACCGGGGGGATCCGAATTCACTGGACACACTGAATCATCGTCCCAGCATCCGTGCCCTTTGTCTTTGTTATCACTAACACCTGTGTTGTAAAGGTGACTGTATAACAACAGCCAAATCTCCACCAAGAAAGGGTTTTTGGTTGTTGTTGCCACAAACCTCATAATATTACTTTAAAGTTCTTAATTTTTTTTTATTATTTCATTTAATTTTCCTTTGCTGTTTCTCTTAATGCTTCTATGACAGGCAACAAAACTTTTAAGTATCCCTGGAAGAATTAACTAATTAACTGGAACTATACAATTTGACTTGGAAGAATTCTCATAAGTTATTTTTAAATGAAAATTTAAAAAGAAAATAATTCTATTAGCATCACCCCTGGTGATATTCTGTGCAGCATGTATATAAATGTGCATGTCTGTATGGAATTATTTGAATACAGTGAAGACCTGGACTGTCACATGGAGTCTTTAGCATGGAGTACTTCTGCAGAGAAGCAGAGAAGTTTCACATGCAGGGGAATAGCAAAGAGAATCAGGAAAGCGCCAACAACAAACATTTAGACACTCACAACCCCAATATGGAGCCACATTTAAAATGGCATCTTTATAAACATATAGAAATACATAAGTCAATCTAAATATTTATTTCTATAGTTACTATAAATAAGGAGAAAGAAACATGAAAATCTGGAGAAGCTGTGGTAAAAATAACATATAAACTATCAAGTCATTAATTTCCCCTCTAAATAAAAAAAAAAAAAAAAAGCTAAAATCAGAAGTGGGCAATTTACATAAAACAAAAATACAGGTTGTTTTTTCACGTCTAAAATACATTGACTCTTGTGTGTTCCACCCCTTCTGAAACCAAGGATCAAATCCAAATTAAGTGACTAGGCAAACCCTCTGCCACTGAGCAACACACACAAAAACATGCTTATTCACATTTAAAAACCAGAGAGATACAAATTGAAACCACAACAAAATTCTATTTTGAATTTATCATAATGGCAAACACTGATACATTCTAATGTCATGTTTTGGAAAGGACATGAACTAAGAGTTATGCTTCCTTATTGCTTATGAGACTGCAAGCTGGGGTGATTCCTTTTAAATCAAGCTGGCAGCATGCATGTGCAGAAGTCAAGGAACCCAAACTGTCTGGCCCCTGCATCCCCACCCAGGGGGATGGCAGTATTCCCACTCATGCTGCTGAGTCATCTGCAAGAGCGTTTGGAGTCACATTTGTCCAAAGGAAGAAATGTAGAAATAGCCTAAATGGATATCAGTGGTGGATCTATACACGGTGATAAATTCATTCAATAAACTACTAAGCCAAGGAGTTACTTTAGTTATGTAAATTGTATGAGGGAGTTCTCAGAAAATAATGTTAAGAATAAAGAGCACATTGCAGGGAAACTATATACATATATATTATATATATTTTTATATTATTATATATCTTGTATATATAATATGATACTGTGGAAAGTATTAAAGCAAGCAAATTAAATATTTATAAACAATATCCATCCATATATACACAATTTGAGAGTATATATGTTTTATAAGATACATCAAATACCCAGAGAGTATAACTAATTCACAGTAGTAAATATTTCTAGGACAAAATAGAGAAATTTAGCTAGATATCAATTATCTTTCTGTTACTGTGATGAAAAAGAAAACAAAACAAAACAAAACTAAAGGCAAGTCAGGGAAGGTGGTTTTTTTCTGGATTACAGTTCTTGAGGGATTTTGTCCACAATGGCAAGGAAATAATGGTGGCTGGTAGGTTTGGTGACTGGAGCAGGAAGCTGGCTGGTCACATTGTTACCCACACAGGAAGGGGAGAGAGAGAGAGAGAGAGAGAGAGAGAGAGAGAGAGAGAGAGAGAGGCTGGGGGGGGAGGGGTGAGAAAGAGGAAGTGAGGCAAGGCTATACATTCTCAAAACCTCCCCCAGAGGATTCTCCACCGCCTAAGCATTCAATAATTTCTCCAAACAGCACAACCACCTGGGCCGAGTGTTCAGATCCATAAACCACTGCAGGATGTTCTTGTCGAACCTCACCGCATGAAGGGAAGCTGTATGTTGTTTTTCATATGATTGATAGTACAGCTGTTTATCTAAAGGCACACTTATCTAATTTGCTGTTGTGTTTGTAAGTACATAGTATATACAGTGTGTGTAAAAGGATTTTAATGTGAGGGGCATAGTGTGTAGGGTTGAGGAGGGAGGAATGGGGGGGATCTATGTGAAGGGAACTGGGAGGAGAGGGGGGCTGATATTGGAATGTAAAGTGAATAAATAAATGTTTAGAAAGTATATTAATGTATATAATATTTATTATTTGTATATAAGTTATGTGTTATATATAATTTATAATATATATAAAATATGTTAGTATTTTACAGTAGTTAAAAAGATACGGAATCCTGACTTACTAAAATGATGGTGAGAAATTTCTTTTCACCTATTAGAATACTAAAAATACAGATTTCAGTAGTTCATTATGACCAGAGCTCATGAGTATTGCTCTGTTTTTGTTTTGTTTTGTTTTGTTTTGTTGAGACAGGATTTCACTGTGTATCCCTGGCTGTCCTGAAAAACACTTTGCAGACCAGGCTGGCTTCAAACTCACAGAGATCTGCCCAACTTTGCTGACCGAGTGCTGGGATTAAAGGTGTGACCGCCATTGCCAGTTGAGGGGGCACCAATCTTTTATCAACTATTGGGTGTGAGCATTTTTAGAACTTCTCCCTACAGATGTAGTGATTTAGTCATGTACATCAAAATAAAATGTCCGTACCCTACTAAAATAACCCATTCATGCCGTTTCCCTCATCTCCCTTGTGCTAGAGTAGCAAAACCAGGGCCCTTCATGTAGGAAATAAGAACTCTACCTCTGAGCTACACATCTCAAGCCCTCCTGCACATTTTTCTTTTTCTGAGCCATGAATTCCCATCCGCAGCACCGCACACAAAACCAAAGCAGAGTTTAAGACAGAGCAGGGAGCAGAGGAGGGGCAGGGGGAGGAGCAGGGGGAGGAGAGAGGTGGGGTCAGGTGGAGCTACTAAAGCTGGTAACAATGTGGCCAGAGACTTGCAGGTGTTTGAATTGACCCTGACCTATGATGCTTTCCCCTCATGCGGTGTCTGGATTTTCGTGCCGATTATATGAGTCTGTAGGAGGAGTCATGGTTGGGTGAAATCAGAGTGGATGTAGGGCAGAATAAAGGTAGCATACGTTGGTGAGCTTCCTGGGAGAGAAAGTCTCAGCAAGAAGTAAGAACAAGGATTCACAAGAACACTGGGAAGGCTTCAGCATCTCCTAAACTCCTCTCTCACATGGGCCCTCCCTCTACGGCCTCTCCTCTTCACCTCTGAGAACTCCTTCTGGGTACCAATCCACCATGGCACCTCAAGTCACTGCGGGACTAGGCACAGGACTGCAGTGGCTCTTCCACTGAGGCCAGACAAGACAGCCCCGTTAGGGGAACAGGATCCATAGGCAGGCAGCAGAGTCAGGGAGAGCCCCCGTTCCGGTTGTTGGAGGGCCTGCGAGGAGGCCTTATTGTAACTTTTTAACCCTGCGCTTTACTCTTCTTCCTATCTTCCTCCTTTCTTCCATCTATACCTCCTCTTCTTCCTTCATCCTCCTCACCAGAGAAACAGGGTCAAGTGAAATAAATTACTCAGACTCACATGGCACAAATAGAGTAAATACCGTTACCAGCTGCCTGCTTCCAACCCGTAGGTGTTTCCTCTTTGCCAAACCTTGTTTCCTCGGTCTATCAGCAATGGCTTGTGGGAATAGAACCTTACTCACTTTAAAGACTCTGTTCTTAAGATGCACTTGGCAAGTACACAAAAGTAGACATAGAAAGGTGTTACGCTTTCTGGGATAGCAAATGACCAGAACCCACCCATCAAAGCTGCTAGCTTGATAAACCACGGTTTATCCATGCCATAGGTATTTTGTGGGAGATTAAAAAGAATGTGGTACTCTAACACATAATATGGATGAGCGCCTAGAATAAGCACGACAGAGAGAAAAACGGAGCAAAGTGAAGATTGATGGTCTGAGAGCCTACTTGGTAACCTGGCTTGCCTCTTATAGTTTAGACCTGGGGTCTGGGGAACAGAAGCAAGAGGGATGGGCATTACCAATGCGTCCATCTGCCTGTCTTGGAGCTTCTATCTCGTATGCATACTGTCAAACAAAACCCATAGCAGCAAAGCAGATGAAGGAAAGAATAAAAAGATTAAAAGTAAGCCAAGTGTAATAGTTCACATTCACAATCTCAGCCCTTGGGAAGCAGAGCAGGCTGATAGGGAGTTCAAGGTCATTCCCAGTCATCTATAGGGAGTTTGAGGCTAGATCACACTTCATAGGAACGTGCTTTAAAAAATAAAAGATAACAAAACAAAATGAAAACATAAAGAAAACGTTAAAAATTTTAATAATAATGAGACAACTCCCATGCATTTCATTTCCTTGATGGTGTTGCTTACTTGACATGTTTTAGTGAAGCTGCACCACCGCTTGCTTCCAAAGCTTCAGATCATTTCAGGGCAATCTAGTGGCCGAAGAAGAAAGGTCTTATTAAAACATGGCGACCAGACCAAGACCCAAGGGAAGGGTCCTCTTACCAAGACAGCACTCTCGCAGGTCCTTCTCAGAGGGGACTTCAGGCTCCTGACCACAGCTGTATTAAATAGGTCTTATCCATGATTTCTCTGAGATGATTTAAAACCAACAAGTTAATAGACTCATTAATAGCATCAATGTTTTTAAAAAGAAAATGAAGCAATTATCCAGTATTTTTTTTTTTAATTTCTCTGTGGATATTTTATTAATTTTTGTCTCATATGCTCTGGATGCATTTGCTCACACTCACAGAATCTTAAGGATGGTCAGAGGTTCCTTATAAATGCCTCCAATGCCTTTTACTGTAATACCTGTCATAGCAGCTCTGTTACTTTTATCTGCATGGTGTATTTTGCTCCAGTTCTTTCAACCTTTTTGCTTTGTTATAAACAGTAAGTGCTACATGGTGACAAGCATTATTTTGCAATCTACTCCGATAGTCTGGTCTTTTAAACTTTTAGTGCATTTATCTTCATTTGCATTTGTGGTTCATTTATAACTATCTGCATTTGGGTTTATTTATATCATTTTACTTCATGGTCTTGGTTTGCTCAGTGGCTTTATTTGAATTTTTCTCTGTCTTCTTTCTTTCTTTCTTTCTGTCTTTCTGTCTTTCTTTCTTTCTTTCTTTTTTTTGGTTTTTCAAGGCAGGGTTTCTCTGTGTAGCCCTGGCTGTCCTGGAACTCACTCTGTAGACCAGGCTGACCTCAAACTCAGAAATCTGCCTGCCTCTGCTTTTTTTTTTTCCTGTCTCATTTCTTGTGCTACTGGGATTATCTTGGTCATAGTCTCACTGTTTATACATAATGGAGAATTTACTTAAATTATAGCATTTGTAAAAGAACATGGTATCTATGTACTTAGAAATATTAATCTGAAATTTCTTTCTCTCTTTTTCATAATCTTCCCTTTATTCTGCTTTTTAAAAAACAGATTTAATTCATTTATTTTTCTTGTATGAAAACCTTTATGTGATAGCCACAGCTGGAGCCTGGAGCCTGGGTCCTCTGAACAGAGACTCTGGTGTGGGTTTTCACAAGATGATCAGTGAATTACTGATAAGGAGACTTGGTGAACGCAGTCTCTTTCCAGAGGTCGGGGGGTCAGGTAGCTGTAGGTCTTGGAGATTGTATCAAAGTTGGCAAAGTTGCCCAGGGTGGCAGTGCAGCCTCTGGCTGAAGTGTATCAGTCATCAATTCCCGCCGTCATTAGTAGCTTCTTCTGCACAGGAGCAGAGACAATGCCAGTGCCTCTGGGGGCAGGGATGCGACTCACCAGCACAGAGCCACAGCGGCCTGTCACCTTGCATGGAATAGTGCGGGGCTTGCCAATCTTGTTCCCCCAGTAGCCTCTCCACACAGCACTAACAGAATGCTTAGCCAAGATGATGGCCCCTCGGATGGCAGTGCCATCCGCCTTAGAGCACTTAACACCAAGACCAAGGTAATGATTGTAATCCCCAACAGTGACGAAAGCCTTGAACCTGGTCCGCTGACCAACCCGAGTCTGCTTCTGCACTGGCATGATTTTCAGAACCTCATCCTTTAGGGATGCATCCAAGAAAAAGTCAACAATCTCAGACTCCTTAATAGGCAGGGAGAACAGGTAGATCTCCTCCAAGGACTTGATCTTCATGTCCTTAACCAAGCAGCCCAGCTTGGTGACGAAGATCCACTCCTTGTCTTCAGCTTTACCTCCAAGAGCCCCGCTGCCTCGACCATGGCCACGGCTCCTAAGATGGCTGCCGAATACTCCGCGGCCCGTTCCTCCAGGCCTTCCTGTTGCACCAGCGTCATCTGCCATTTGATGTTTTTCCGAAGAAGATCATTCTGCTTTTAATGTCCTTCTGTCTTCTCTTTAATTTTTGATTTTCAAGAATTAAGAATGTAGCCCAGGCTTGCCTACGACTCGCTAGATGCCTTCCTTCACATGCTACACGCCTTGCACGGTAATATCATGGGTCACTTTTTCCTGTCAATGCTTTTCTTGAAAACTGTTTACTTTTTTCTTCAGTTTTTCAGTGGGTCACGTGAGAGCAAGCATTCCTCCCCAAAACGTTGGGATGTCAGTGAGACTATCTAGGCCTTTTTCTGATAAAAATAAGTTTCCAACAGACAGAAGACTATTTAGCTATTCAGGTAGCACTATAATGCTATACTCACTAAGGTCGCTAGCTGGCTTTATTTCCTAATAGTTTTTAAAATAATCTCCTTCACAGTGTGTCATTTGGGGGAAAGCCTTTTGTTTTCTCTGATTGGTTCATTTCACGTAAATTGTTGAATTTACCGGCAAGGATTGTCTCTTACAGTTAGGGACAGGCAGAGTTTCCAGCAGAAGGATGTGTGTGGGATGTACATGTACGTGTGCTACCTTCGGCTCTGCAACACTGCTATTCATCGCTGCTCTTGCTCATCTACAGGCTGGAGATATCTGACTCATCTGACAGTGGAGACTCTGAGGTGCAAAGATGGTGAACTGCAGCTGCATAGAGCCCAGATTCCTCAGAAACTAAAAGGAAAATGCTGACTCTGTGCCATCCCACCTCACAGCCTGCATGCGACTCTGATAAGAAAGTGAACTGAACCTTTATTGTGTATTAAGCTATGATACAAATGTGAATCGCATCTTTATTGTGTATTAAACTATGCTGCGAAGAGGAACTAAACCTTTATTATGTACTAAACTGTGATGTGAATAGGAAATAAACCTTTACTGTGTTATGCCTGTGAGATTTTTCTTTTTCTTTTTCTTTTTCTTTTTCTTTTTTTTTTTGGCTTTTCGAGACAGGGTTTCTCTGTAGCCCTGGCTGTCCTGGAACTCACTCTGTAGACCAGGCTGGCCTCGAACTCAGAAATTCACCTTCCTCTGCCTCCCAAGTGCTGGGATTAAAGGGGTGCGCCACCACTGCCCAGCGCCTGTGAGATTTTTCAAGTTGTTTGTTTTACAGCAGCTAACACAACTGGACTCCAGTGGGCTGATGGGAACACAGCAACCAGCTCGTGGAATGATCAAGTCCTAGACCTGGAAAGAGACCTTAAAAAAGGTGAGGGAATGTGAGATGCATTCTGAATTAATAACCAGCAACACCTGTCTGTGGTTGGGCAGGAGAAGTTAGACCTGGAAGGAAGTCTAATTAACAGGGGTCTGGAGGAGGAAGTAGAGAAAAGTGTGAGGAAGATCGGTAAAAGTGATGTTTGTGAGGTGATGTTTGTGTCTGTTAGGGAGAGCAACGCTAACACTGTGTAGGCAGAAGCGCTCTGCTGCAGTGCGTCACTGGAGTGTCGAGGGCGTCTCCTGGTCCTCCCCTCTGTTCCTTCTTGTGAGAATGTGAGTGAATAGAACGCCCTCCCTGGGAACTGGATTGGCTAGTTAGCAGCTTCCCTCTGGGGACAGTCCACTTTCCTTTTATTTCCGTTGTTGGGAAGAACAGATACATGCTTCTTAATCAGCGTAGCTGAATCTCTTGTCTTCTAACAGTCTTCCAACAAATTTTAATGTGGTTTGCTTCTATGGTTGTCATGGGAACATGTTATGTTTGTGAGAATAAGAGCTCTCATCATCTCCCATTCTCCCTAACCCCGCCACACGCATCACCTTCAGCCCCTTCTCCAGGAGTCAAGGAATTTCTTAACTCCATTGTTCTTGTTGAAACCCAGAATCAGAAGGAAAAATCTGGAATTCATTTATCTGAAGATATAAATGATTATAGGTGACTCTTACATATGTCTAACAGTGACTTTTTGTTGAGAAAATTGTCAAATTAATAAGAATTACAGTTATCTGATTCAAAGGATAAAGATTTTAAGTATACCAGGATGTAGAACAGATAATAGGAAAACCAAATAAAGATCCGAGAGCAACCAGATCTTGGGGTTCAGAATTTAGCATTTGAATTCATAACAGCACCAGACCAACCCCCAACAGGAAGCCATTGTGATACATGCAGGATTTTATGGAAAGCTATAATTACCAAACTATCTCAGAAATAGAAAATGTAAATAAGAATAGTACAAATCCCATGGACACTATGGGATTATGTCACCGTTTGGTACCAGAGTGCAGGAAGATTCTAGGGTTGACATCAGCCTGACTTGCATAGTAAGTTCTTTTGTAGCTGGGACCATAGATTGAGACACTATCTTAAACAAAAATACTGCAAGCATCAAATAGAGAAAATTCACAAAAAGCAATTTATTCCCCTCCTCCCTAAAACTATCGAAAAGCCAGGTATTTTACAACTATATATTCTGGAACATTAATGAATAGGGACCTTAAATGCCAATTAAACTACCCTAGAACATAAATAAGGGTCATTTTAAAAATCATTTCAAAGAACTAGACTGTCAAGACAGACATTATAAAAACCTGACAGAGTTACCATAAAACCAGAAATCATCAAATAAACTTTATTACCATAATTGGTCTGTAAGAGTCTAAAAGCCAGCAAGTAAGATTGATCATATTTTAAATGATAACTAATTTAGATTAAGACACACTCATAATAGAAGTGCAGGAAAGTTTCATTTAAAAATCCAATAATATATTTGACTATATTATCAACTAAAAAGAGAAAAACAGCATTCTCAGGTTCACAGATGCTAAAATGATAGTTGAGAAAATATCAAATATTTACTTGTGATGACAGTTGCTAATAAAATCTGATATGCATTTTAAAATACACTTGGTATGAACATAGCAAATCACTTATTATGTTGCTTGTGCCTAAATTAACTGCCATTTTTCATTATCTCAATAGTAAAAGCAATTGGTTTTTCATATATGTACATGTACATGTACGTAGGTGGGTTCACATAAATGTGCTTGCATGCATGTGTATGGAGACAAGAGGTTAATATCAGATGTCCTTTTCACTTGCTCTTTAGCTTATACATTGAGGTGGAGTCTCTTGCTTGAACCCAGAGCTTGATAATTAGCTAATCTAGCTATGCAGCTCACCCCAGGGATTCCCTGTCTCCATTTCCCAAGTGACCACCATACCCATATGGAATTTATGTGGTTTCTAGGGCTCTAAGTTCTTATCATTTTGCTTCACAGCAAACTACCACAAAACAATCTCTCTGGTCCAAATCAATCTTTTTAACTGAAGAAATGCGTACCCATCACATTAAAAAATAAACACACAAGAATAGTGAAGGACAGTCTGTGGAAATTGTTCAGTCATAAAAGAAGATTATAAATCATAGTATATAAAGCTATGTTGTACGAACACATATGCATTTGGACAAAGAGAGTAGAAGAATGAATTATACAGTGAATACCCAAATATGATTAACAAATGATACAAGTGAAATTTTACATCATTGGAGAAAAAGTGATACACTCCATAAATAATTATAGCATAACTGAGTCTCTGAAAAAAATTGTTAATTTTTTACTCAGCCTACATCAGAATAAATTCCAGATGGATCAAATATTCAAAACTAAAATCAAACTATGACATGATTTGGGGAAAATAAAAGGCTTTTATTTTGTTAGCATAGAGGAGAAAGCTTTTCTAAACTTAAATATATTTAAAATCTGCGTGTGAAAAGTTGTTTTTGGCTAATGTACACACACACACACACACACACACACACATTTATCATGAATATCGATAGCTTTGTATATAGAAAAGTTACTATGAATAATTTTAAAAGACCACAAATGCCCTGTGGAAAGTTTATAAAATACTCCTGCAATGAGAAACACAAATGTTAAATGTTGAAAACATGCTCAACATCACTCTGAGAAGGCTGGCAGTTAAAGTAGAATTAGATATATTCCACCATGTTTCATTCTAAGTCTGTCAAAGATCAACATATTTGATAGCCCCCATTTTTTATTTTTGGCAAAGGTGTGAAGAAACTGACACCCTCAAGCCATTTGTGTACAGTGCTTTAAAACGCACATGCTCTTTGGGAAATCCTCTTCCTTTCTAATGATTAATTTTTTTTTTCATTTTCTTTGACTGTTGTGTCCATGTTTTCTATGGTATTTTCCACACCTGAGAGTCTCTCTTCCATCTCTTGTATTCTGTCGGTGATGCTTGCATCTATGACTCCTGATTTCTTTCCTAGGTTTTCTAACTCCAGGGTGTCTCCCTCTGTGATTTCTTTATTGTTTCTATTTCTGTTTTTAGTTCCTGGATGGTTTTGTTTATTTACTTCATCTGTTTGATTGTGCCTTCCTTTAATTCTGCCCATTTGATTGTGTTTTTCTATAATTCTTTAAGGGATTTTGTGTTTCCTCTTTAAGGGTTTCTAGTTATTTTACCTGTCATCTCTTGTATTTCTTTAAGGGAGTTATTTATTTCCTTCTTAAAATCTATCATCTTCTTGAGATGTGATTTTAAATCTTAGTCTTGCTTTTCTGGTGTGTTGGGGTATCCAGGGCTGGCTGTGGTGGGAGAGCTGGGTTCTGATGATGCCAAGTAGCCTTGGTTTCTGTTCCTTGTGTTCTTGCCCTTGCCTTTTGCCATCTGGTTATCGCTGCTGTTAGCTGGTCTTACTCTCTCTGACTGTGGCTTGTCTTTCCTGCAAGCCTAGGTGTCAATATTCCTTGAAGACCAATTCTCTCTGAGAGGAATTTGGGTTTGGAGAGCTGTGGTACAAGGTCAGCTCTGGAGTGCAGACAGAAACAAAAAGGATCTAATCCATAGCTATCCCTTGTTTCCTGTGTCCTGATGGCTCTGCAAGAGTCCCTCTTGGTCCAGTGAATTTGAAAAGAAGTGATGGTCTTGCCTGTACTTGAAGGTGTGTCAGCACTCCTGGTATACCAGCTCTCTCCTGGCACTATTTGGGTATGGAGCCCTGTGTTACAGGATCTGCTCTCCAGCCACTGAAAGAAACCAGAAGCCCGATCCTCAGTCTCTGTGTCCTGGGTATTCCAGGTCGGTCCCTGTGAGCAGACAGGCTTGCCCACACTCCTGGGAGGCTAGCTTTCTCCCAGCACTATTTGGCTATGGAGCCCTGGTGGCCCAGGTCCTATTGATTAAATTTTAAAAATGCATTTGCACATATGGAAAAAGAAATATACAGAGATGTCTACTGTAACATTCTACTGTAAACAAAACAAGAGAAAGGTATAAGAAAGGTGACCTGTTAAAGACCTTGGGCTAGTGAGCACAGTAGATTTGAATGGAATGAGACAATTCCGTGTTCTGGTGTGTAGTAATCTCCAAAATATATCACTTCAGTTCATGCACAAATTTTTTCTGCCTACCAAAGACACTGGTTACCAGTCAAAGTCATTTTGAGACTCCTGGGTAGTTAAGTGTTGAGATTAAAGGGGTAAATCATTGTGAAAGTTTCATTACTAGGTATACTTTGAATTTTGTTCTAAGTATATGAATTGCACACTCAAAGTTTAACTAATCTGAACTTTATCAGTGGAGTTTTAAAGCACATTCAACAGATCAGATTAGTATAGAATGTAAGTTTTTATCCATTCTTCTTACAATTCCATTTGATAAATATTTACCTCCCCATTATCCTGAAGAGTTAGTATCAGGAAAAAAGATTAGTAGTGCTAGTGCAAATACAGATGGGGGAAGGGAATACCCACAAGAAAGGCGTGGATGCTCCAGAGGTCAACCTTTGCTATCAGTTACTACTTCCATTGTTTGATAAGGGCCTTTAGTCTATAAGAGTTGGTTCTGAATTTTCTTTAGTAGTAAACTACTCAAATTTAGGCCACCACTGTGTTTTGTCTTTGTATGAAGATATGGTTTCACTACGTAGTCCAGATTCCCTTGAATTCATCATCCTCTTGCCTACCTCTTCTACCTCCCCTAGTACTGGATTGCACATGTGTGCCATTGTGCCCCATTTAGGATACTGGCTTTGTAAGTACAGCTTGAACATTCTTCAGGCCACAGTGAAATAAAATCAGTGGTTTCTTCAGAAAGAAAAAAAGATGGTGAAGAGCAAACGATCCTGTCAGATAAGAAAGGATAAAAGAAACCAGCTTACTCTACACAGCACAGAGGAGTGATTAACAGCACAGACAGCAAGTTACAGGATGAGAAATCTGACTTACTTTAAGAAAGACATTTCTAGTGAGGAGAATCATTGAAAATACTCATCCCTTATTCTTGGGATTTAAATGTTTGTTCTTAGAGCATGTTCAGTTTGTCTATAGAACATGATTGTCATGCATGCTCTTATGATAAAACTTAATCTTCGAATAATACCTTAAAAATAAAATCCATACAACAGACATTTATGATCTTTTCCTTTGGGAGAGTGAGGAAGAACATGTTATAAAATGGTAAGATAAATTGATAGATAAATAGATAATAGCCTTCTTTCTGACCAGAATTTCTTATTTTATTAGCAAATCTTCCAGGTCAAGATGTCTAGAAGGCCAACCGGTCCATGAAATAAATGTTTGTCTCTTGTAATTTTAATTAACTTCTTTGACCAACAAGATGTCTGGGTCATGCTGTTACTGACATACTATAGGTTCAGGGATGTGGTTGGCCGTTTGCCACTTTTTTCTTTTTTACTTTGACCAAACTTGTAAGTTAATGGACATAAAAACAGGTTCAGTTACCTGAAGTTACATGGCAGTGAAAGGAGTTTTATTCATTCACATTTAGAATGTATTTAAACACATAATCTTTTCAGCCACTTCATTAGTACATTCAAAATGTCCTAAGATCAACATCTATATTTTAGTCTCGACTCTGGAGCATATTCTTTCTCCATTTACAAGAGAATTCAGATGGAGAATATCACCATGTTATTCTCCAAAAAATAGAAAACTTAGCTTACTATTCCCCACAAAATTGACTCCTGATGTATTTTATGTTAATATCAACACTTTTGTCTTCCTGATTTGTGGGTTCAAATTCTGAACTTCATGTAGCTAGTTGTCAGGTTCACAATGAACCACTATTAATAAGATACACGTGAGGGTGTAAGAACCATTGTCCCAAACCCATCATGACCTCTGTCTTAGTTTGGGTTTTCAGTGATGTGAAGAGACACCATGACCAAAGATAACTCTTATAAGAGACATTTAAGTGGGACTGGCTTACAGTTTCAGAAGTTCAGCCCATTATCATCATGCCAGGAGGCATGGTATCGTCAAGGCAGGCATGGTCCTAGAGAAGGTACAGAGACACTTGATTGGAAGGCAACCAGGAGAGATTGTCTCTTCCACACTGGGTGGAGCTTGAGCATTAGGAGCCCCGAAAGTATACCCCCACAGTGGCACATTTTCCCCAACAAGGCCACACTTATTTTAATAAAGACACATCTCCTAATAGTGTCACTATCTGTGGACCAAGCATTCGAACACATAAGTCTGTGGGGCAAAACCTATTCAAACCACCACATCCTTTGTGGAAAGGCCAAGTTCTCTGTCATGTGACTGTCTCTATCTCTACCCTGTCACAGTCTTCAGCTGTTTAGATACATGACCTCTTGTACCAAAACCATTCCATCCACAGCCTAGCCTAGGATCTGGGCGGGGGTTGGGGGGAGCCACTAGAGTCAATTAGTTGTTGCTTACTGAGATTTTCTTGTGGATGCTGGGAATTGCTTGCTGATGGAAGCATGGTAAGCCGTCTCCAGAGAGGCTCAGGCAGAGCCTGACAAATACAGAGGTGGATGCTCAAAGCCAACCATTGGACTGAGCATGGGGTCCCAGATGGAGGAGTTGAATGGGCTGAGGGGGTTTGCAGCCCCATGGAGGGAGCAACAGTGTCAACTGGCCAGATCCCCCCAGAGCTCCCGGAGACTGGACCAGCAACCAAAGAATACACATGGAGGGACCCATGGTGATGGCCACATATGTGGCAGAGGAGGGCTTTGTTGGCCACCAGTGGGAGGAGAGGTCCTTGGGCCTGAGGGTGTTAGATGTCCCAGTGTAAGGGAATGCCATAGAGGGAGGATGGGAGTGGGTGGGTGGGGAGCACCTTCATAATCAGGGGGAGGGGGAATGGAATAGGGGGTTTCCAAGGGGAAAACATTTGAAATGTAAATAAAGTAAATATCCAAAATTAGAAAAAAAAAATGCTGAGCCTACTACGAGAAGTTGGAGCTGAGGACTTACTTGGAAAGAGTTTGGGCTGTAAGCAAGGCCATGTTTAAATAATAGGTTAGGTCATTTGGATAAGGATAAGACAGGCAAGAGAGATGGAGAAGGAATTAGACCCCACACAGACAGAGGGAAGGCAGAGTCCTCAGAAGCAAGGGGTCTGAGGCAGTGGGGTTCTCAAGTCCAACAGGTAGGAAAGTAGTCTGACTTACAACTTTCTTCCAAGATTCTTGCAAAAGGTGAACTTAATGTATCCCCCATCTTTGTTTTAGCTTGACAAACTGCATTTCTCCCCTTTCTAATTCAGTATCTTCTGTTAGCATCTTTCACTGCCATCTTCAATGCTCTCTCTCTCTAATGACCACCTTTTCATATTTAATCTCTAATAAACTCAACAGTATTCTTGGCTTCCCACTGCCAGGAAAATCTCCAAAAACAAATAATTCTTGATCAGCAACTTTCTTCTTTTTCTTTCTTTCTTTCTTTCTTTCTTTCTTTCTTTCTTTCTTTCCTTTCAAATTTTTATTTATTTAATTGCTTACATATGTGCATCTGTATAACATACCTGATCCTCCAGCCTCCAACTCCCATGTGCTGGGATTAGAGGTGTACACTATTGGGCCATGCTTATGTGATTGGTGCTGGTCAGTAAAGGCATCGCATTGTGTGCATGTTAGACAAATATTCCACAAAGGAGTGACATTTCCAGCCCCAAACATACTAGGAAGGTCCCCTAATTGTAAATGCCCACCTTTGTGATGCCAGGTGACATTTTGAGGTTAAGGAAGCTAGAATAGCCTCCTCCCTCACCATGATACCCCATGGATACAGGCAGGTCTCAAATGCTATGGAAAGATATACTCTAAACATGCCCAAACTTTGTTAAGGCTGTTGAGGCCTTCAATCTAGCAATGTGGATGTTACCTAGGGAGTCTGGATCAGAGTTTAGGGCTGGGGAGATGGCTAGGCAGTTAAGATCACTTGCTGTTCTTTCAGAGGACCTAAGTTCAGTTCCCAGCATTTATGTCAGATGGCTCACCCACCTGTTACTCCACTCTAGGTAGTGAACACCTTCTTAACCTCAGGCACCTGCACTTACGAACTCACAGACTCACAGGATTAAAATTGACTTTCCCCCCCTTTCTCTGTGTAGCCCTAACAGGTTTGGAACTCAGTCTGGAGACCAGGCTGTCCTTGAACTTGAAGATCCACCTTCCTCTGCCTCCTGAATACTGAGATTAAAGGTGTACATCACTACTGCCTGGCTAAAAAATAAATTTCAAAAAGAAAAAAATCAAACCAAAACAAAAGCATCTTCAAACTAGAGATTAAACACTGGTAGCTATTGACTAAAATATGACTTATAGAGAGGGTTTGACTCAAGAGTTTAAACTTTCTAAAATTTAGTCACACATTTAAAAATAAGGGTAATCTGAGTGGAGATTACAGCTCAGTGGTAGTGTTCGCTTAACATGCCCAAGGCTCTGTAGTTCAGATCAGCAACTTTCTATGCATCTCTGTTTTCTAGTTAATAATCACAAAACTTAAAGCACAACGTCCTCAACCACTTCTAGACACAGAGAGAACTATATGTTCTTCCTCCTGGAGGGGATGAGTCTACATGTACACGAACAGTTCTCAAAATATATTATAGTGGGGCTGCCCAACTCTATCCAAAATGCATGCTCATTGCTGCCTATTTCTCAAAAACAACAATTAAAAAAAAACGAAAAACAAAAAACAAAAGACAAGCAAACCCCAATCAACCAACCAACCAAAACAACAGCAGCAACAAATTCATTCTCTCGCTCCATTATTTTTCAGGAGCCCGACTTCATACAATCATTGCAAATGACATGAAGATATTTTGTATCTCACTACTTCTAAAAGTAGTAGCCAAAATCTTTACTATTTGAGGAACATAATAAAAGTGTACACTACCTACTTGAAGCTTGGATATTGTCTCTGTTTTTTGAAATGCTACTTGTAAAACCCACCATAAAATTCGCTTTGACACTGAGACTGTTTTGCTTTATGAAGTCGACTCTGATTTTTCTATCTTCCAAATCCCCTCTTTTCTTCTTCTATTTTGTATTATTTCCCATCACCTTGTGTTTGTTTTTACATACATGCCAGCTTTCTTTCTAGATTGCAGTACCATTGGGGACAGACCTTGCATCCTATTCTTAATGCTGGCCCTGAGGCACCTTACAGTAGTACTCCATGAAGTTGAAGAAATGACTTGTGATTTTATTTATTTAATTCACATTGATCAAATGAACAGGAGTCAGGTTAATGTATAACAAGCTAACAGCTGCAAACATACTCCATAATAGTGTTAGCACACCAACTAGTGTTAGATATAGCATAATGCTTTCAACATACAGCCACGACTTCAAATGGTATTGACAAAAACAAACGAAAAAACCCACATACCTAATCAGTGCATATTAATCATATTTTTCCAAGTATGTAAAACTGTTGAGAATGATTAGATTCTCAAGAATATGATATAGTCAACAGAGAATAATGACTTCTTGATCATGAAGCTATCTGTTTATATCACTTAAGGACAAGTTTTTTATTATGAGGCAACAATTCACAAAGTACAGACTTGATTCCCCGTATAGAATACAAAATGTTGCAGGCATCTGCTACATTCTGAAAAAAAGTTGAATTTGATCTGGCAAGCAGAACACAGGCACCTGAAAATGCTGCAGCACAGCATAGCTGGACGGTTCTTGGGCTTATCTCTCACTGCATAATAAACCACCTGTCACATCTCTGCACCGGAGATGGCCCCTGCACACTGACCCTTCTGTTGTTTACATCTTCACAGTGGCTTGACTGCTCGCTCGAATACTGTCAACACTAAACTCATTTTTGCACATCTAATTATTTTGTGTGCAGTATTCTACCTTATTTAACTTGTTCACGATTTTATTTTTTAGGCTACAAAATAATAGCTTTCATTAGGATGTTTTTGCACACATGCTCATGTGATTATTCCTTGCACATATTCTCCTGTGTACATGGTCTCTTTCCTCTCTACTCCCTACCTAGCAGCTCTCCTCTGCCTTCATTGAATGTCCAAGTGTAAAAATATACAGCCAAAATATTATAGCCATATTTTTATTTAGAAACTGTCTTGTTTGTATACATCAAACTATACCCAGTATGGGGCAGGAATGTGTAATCCAAACCCTGGGGCTGTCAGTGTCTCCACATTGATATTGTCTCTCTAAAGTCACTGGCCCACAGTACTGCTGAGCCCTATCACTAACATGGTAGGCTGCTGATCAGTTCCCATGTCCATCTGACTTCCTGGGGCCTCCACCCCTTTTCTGATGGCTTCTCACTGTCATCTCTGAAAAGTCTGTGGCTGAGGACATTGACTCACACACAACATGTCCAAATATCACCTTACCTGCAGCCAGTGTGCCGCATGCTGCTGCTCTCATGGTCTGTCTTCTAGTAGATAATTTCTGAAGCCTTGAACTAGGTGCAACACCTCAAAATGGCTTAAAATAAGAAAGACACCATTCATTTGGATCAATTGCAATTTAGATAGGGTGTTATACAAATGGCTTGTCTGTGCTATTTAGTTATGTGTTAGTGAGACTCATACTGAACTCCCACTGAAAGATAGCTTCCTCATTTACATGTTTAGTACCTTAATGCTTTTTTTTACTCAACCCTCTATTCATATGGTATCTCTTCCCTCAGCACCTTGGAATCGGCTTCTTCAGTATTAGAAACCAAAGGGTTACCCGATTTGGAACATATTGGTACCAGAATGGAGTCATGTGAGGAGTTGTCTCAGCGCTTGTGAAAAAAACTCCAGAAATCCAGCAGTCTTGATACCACAGTTTCTTCAAAAATAGGGCATCATTCTTGGATTATGCTTTCGTGCTGCTCCCAGATGTAGGACATAGGAGTGAGTTTACTTTTGATATTCATTATAACTGGCTATTCTTATTTGTTTATATGTTTCTTGCCCACCAGATGTTATTTGCTCTTGTGATTGTATACTTTGTTCATGTGACTCCTGTTAACCCCTAGAGTATGAATTGGTTGAAGCTCTTAATAAAGATGGCTATTGCATGAGACTTTAGTCTGCTTCATTTATTGGCTCCATTCTCCTAGGTTCCACCATTTTTCACGGTATATTAGCTTCTTGAGAGGCTCAGGAGCAAGCTACAGGTCATTTTTGTTTGTTCATTTGTTTTGTTTTAATTTTTTTTTTGTAATCCAGTCTTACAGGATTCAGAAGAACATGCATGTAACATTCTATTGGGAAAGAAAGTAACAAAGGACAACTTTTATTCAAGATGGAAGAGATCTAGACTCCTCAACAGAAGCAGAAAAGTATTTGTAGTTATCTTGATTTGTTTGTGATGATTAATCTTCATTGTCACTTGATAAACCTGATCTAGAATCATCTGGA
The DNA here is from genome assembly GCA_019843965.1 of Rhynchomys soricoides. Taxonomy (NCBI): domain Eukaryota; kingdom Metazoa; phylum Chordata; class Mammalia; order Rodentia; family Muridae; genus Rhynchomys; species Rhynchomys soricoides. The sequence continues at coordinate 2,213,187 of JADRCH010000256.1, forward strand.
AAGTGAGTCAGAGTCATGTAGAGCAGGTTGTCTCATGGGCAATGTCTTGATTACATTAACTGATGGGGGAGGACTCAGCCCACTGTGGGTAGCACCATTCCTTAGGCTGGTCCCTGTGTGTCCCATGGGAATGTCTGTGGAAGATTGTCTTGAATACATTAACTGATGTGGGAAGACACAGCCTATTGTGGGCAGCACCATACCTTAGGCTGGGACTTGGACCATATAAAATCGAAGAAAGTGAGCTGAATAAAAACACCAATGCATTTCTCTGGCTTGACTGTGGATGTGATGCAACTAGCTGTCATGTTTCTGCTGCTTTGACTTGTCTGGAGTAATGAAGTATAAACTGGAGCTGGTAAGCTGCTTTTTGTCACAGTATTTCATCACAGCAACAGAAACAAACCGAGGACATCTGTGGATATAACATAATGGTAATATATTGCTGCAGTGGGTGATATAAACAAGAATTGTTTACACTGTAATACAGGGGTGAGAAAAAGACAGTCTGTGCGTCACATATAGCCCACTTCCTGAATTTAAAAAGCTTTATTGGGACATAGCCAGACACATGGGCTTATATTGTCTCTGAGTGGTTGGTCATACCTGATATCACACAACTTAAAATATTTTAACTGTTGCTACAACGTGTTTCCTTTCATAGAATGTTTCCTAATCATTGCTCTAACATGTAGTTATATCCTCTGTTTGTACTAGACTTTAATTGAATTTCTTTAGGTGTCCGCTGCAGAAACTCTTGGTTAAAATACTTGTAACCTACACTCTTACCTTGGTGCCCTACTGAGAGGCTCTCGAAATCATAGTGAATGCTCTGACTGCACCAACAGATGCTGCCTCCCATACCACCGTTCACACCATCCTTGACTGTTGGGCTTGTGGGGTTATAGTGTTTGCTGAATGTGTACTTGACTTGATAGTGTTGTCCAACAAGGATTATTCTTCCAAAAGATCAGAAAGAAGGTCTCAAAGTGGTCAGAGGGAAATAGAACACAAGAACAAGACGTAAAAATCTTTTAAAACATAAACATGACATGAGAATACCCTTGCTACTTGTGGGTGTGGGGCAAATCTCCACAAGCGCTTCTTCAAGCTCAGAGGCAAGTGTGCAACACAGAACCCAACAACAGCAGGCAACGTAGCAAAAAGGTATCATTCAAAATGACGCTTGGGCTCAAGAAGCAATTCAGTGTACTCCATCTCTTAGCCTAACTCTGGTTGTGATTATTAAGGGCCAGGAAGCTGAAGAACACCTGTCCTGACATGCTTGCTGAGAGATGTATTTCCATAGGTTTAAAGCCCCAATGAGAACTGTATAAAGTCACAGTGAGCAGGAATGAGAGAGAACAAAACCAACTCACTATACTATTTATAGAGATCAACACAAAGGAAAGATTTTTCTCCCCACACCAATTTTTCTGGGAAAAAAAGGTTTTATGTATATATCATAAAATGATGTATATATAATATATATTATACATGTATTGTCACATTATATAATACATGTATTATGTATATATGACATATGTGCATTATATATTATACACAATGCATGCATTCTATATAATACATATAAAACATATAATACATGCATTATATATACACATTATATATGAAGGCATGCATAGGTTTAAGCTGGAAAAAATACTTTATGTTAATTTTTTTCTTTTTTGCATATACAGAACATGTTCTTCAAAGCTGTAAAAGAACCTGTGAACTTTGATTTTGTAAAAATTTTTCACAAAAAATGTTTTTGGAAAAAACACCCAAAACAGTATAATCTATTGCTGCTTCCCTTGGTTGACTTCCAGAATTTGATTGCAAGCTCCTTTTGCTGAAGCCACCACACACTTTGAACACAAGAATTGGAGGAATTGAGCTAGAACAAATCTGATTCTTAAGTATATTTTCCAAATTTTAGGTCTTAAAAGAATCAAACACTCAGACTACATGTATATACATTCAGCACAATGGCTTCCACGGACACATCAAAGCCATGATAAATGTTCAGGAAATTTCCAGTCATCTTGATGTTCTTGAGCCAGCTTGGTCACTACAAAGAAACTTATTAACAGCTTCCACTTATTTTTACAAATCAAATTTTTCATCCAGATAAAAGATATTGAGAATTGAAGACTATATCTAATAACTCCTTTTGCATGAATCAAAATAGCCTTGTGGATTTCTTTGGCTCTATCAGGAGTTCTTATAAAATACTACACTACCTTCAGAGGGAAGAGATGGCTTGGTGGGTAAAGGTGCTTGCTGCCTATCCTAACAATCTAGCTTTGATCTCTATAACCCACATGATAGAAGAAGAGTACAAACTCCCACAAGTTGTATTCTGACCTCACACGGACACCATGACACACACACACACACACACACACACACACACACACACACGCACACGCACACACAAATAAATAAATAAATAAATAAAAATTAAGTAAGTAAGTAATAAAAATAAAATACCACCTTCATTGATTTAATGCACAGAGATTCCATATAAGGTTTCCTTTGAGGAAAACATTCTACTGTAAAATGTTTGAAACTCAAGAGTATAAATAAGAGATGATTCTGAAGTTATTTTAGCAGTTACATAATGAAAGTGCTGCTTAAGTAACATTATTAATCACATTGTGTGTCAAATGGATTGCTGAGAGACCAGTTAAGAAGATACTGAGACAGTGCCTTGTGAAAATAACCATTATAATAGAATAGAAAATGGAGCCAAGATTGATTGTATCTGTTAGAATTATGAGAGGCATATAACAAAGTGGTTGAAAAAATGTGTTTATACACCAAAGAGACAGTCATGAAAGACTTCCTACCTTCAAGCCCTGTGATTTCCTCTATTTTGGCTCAAATAAAAGCTGTAAAATAGGGGGAAATAAGTCTACAAAACATGTTTATACAGATTGCTGATTCAGTAAAGGACAGCTGACAATTAAAATTCCCCAATGCTTGGCTGAACAACATTGATGAAGATGGACAGCTCCTTCAGTTGAACTTAGACAGTAGCAGTCTCCTCTCTGCCCTGTTTTTACCCAAAATACGTTTCTTTGCCTTACAAAATTATGTGTCAAAGCTGCTTTCATAAAGACGTCAGTGGATTGCTTGCTGCATAAGCATGAGATTCAGAACTCATGTAGAAGCTGGGCATTGTAGTGTGTGCCTGTAACACAATCACTCATGGAGTCAGAGACAGGAGGGTACAGGGGGCTTACTGGCCATCAGACAAATCCGAATGGCAAGCTTCTGTGTAGTGAGAACTTTGGTTTCTTTAAACACAGAAATGTTATGGAATTATGTTTTTGTTTTAATCTCAGGTGTGGGATATGAGGCTGCTTCATGTTGTCCTTAGCATAAGACTCTGATTTGTCTCGTGCTCTGGCTGAGGTGTGATTTTGCCAGCTGCAGGTACTTTCTGTAAATGTATGATCTTAGGAATTCTGGGGACTCTGAAGAGGGTATATAAATGCAAATTCCCTAAGAAGAATGCAGCAGTTGCTGCTTCTCTTTCTGCTCTGTTTGGTTGCTGGCTGCTGGTTGCTGGTTGCTGGTTGCTGGCTGCTGGTTGCTGGCTGCTGGCTGCTGGCTGCTGGCTGCTGGCTGCTGGTTGCTGGTTGCTGGTTGCTGGTTGCTGGCTGCTGGCTGCTGGCTGCTGGTTGTTGATTGCTGGATGCTGGTTTCTGATTGCTGGCTGGAGGTATCCTAACTACAAAGATCAGAATTACTGCAAGGGTCATGATGGCCTTAATCAGCACAAAGTAGTCTAATGATACTGATGCCCCCTTTCCCCTCTATCTTTCCTTCTCTCCTACCTAGTGTTGGGGGCTTGGAAGGGATAAGGGTCAAGAAAGGTGGTAGAAATAGGAACCCATAAGGTAACTAAAAGTCTGGCTGCACTTCAGGTTTGTGGAGAGATCCGATTTCTAAATAAAAAATAAGTAAATAAATGAATAAAATTGAGAGTATATATATTAATACCAAAGTTATCCTATAGCCGTCATATATTCACACAATATAAGTGCATGCAAATATCTTTTTGTGTGTTTAGTGTATATATATATATATATATACACACACACACACACACACACACGCATACATGTGGTGTGTGTGTATATGCCTGTGGTGTGTGTGTGTGTGTGTGTGTGTATATGTGTGTGTTTGTGTGTGTGTATGCCTATGGGGTGTGTGTGTCTAAGACATAGCTGGATGCTGAGTGTCTTTGTTACCTTCTGCTTAGTTTTGAGTAGAGTCCCAGTGATATCATTGAGCTAGGCTGGCTGGCCAATGAACCACTGGGATGTCCTTCTCTTTCTCTCTTCACTACTGGGATTTCAGGTGCAAGCTACCACACTCAGATTCCAACTCAGGTCTGTGAGCCTGTATACAAAGCATTTTACTGACTGGGCATTTCCTCAGCACTTTTAATAAACATGCTTATAAATATTGGGCTCCCAAAGTGGCTCAGTGGGTAAAGTTGCTTGCTGCCAAGTCTCACAACTGGAGTTGGAGGCCTGAGATCCTTATGGTAGAAGAAAAGAACATCCACTAGTTGTACTGACTTCCACACAGCTACACACACATATACATATAAATAAATAAATATGCAAATACATAAATAAGTAAATAAATAAATAAGGTATGTGTAAATCTCTTTTTTATGTTCATGTTGACGACTCACTTTAAAGAGATTTAGTATCACATGAGTGGGTTTGAGAAGCTCGGTGTACTGAAATTGACTCTAGGATATGACCATTTAATTCCTCCTGATATGGCTAGCCTAACGTTTCTGATCTGTGATGTTGCTAAGGCACAGATTTCACTGGTTGGTCAGGGCCTTGTTCTATACTCCTTTCTGAGAATAGCTATTGCATCTGCTTCTCTCCTTACTCACCATCCTGATACACTCAGCGTGTGGGGGTACTGATTCCTAATATTCTCATCATGTGAGGGGTACTGAGTCCTGATCCCCTCACCATGTGGGGGTTATGAGTGCTGATGCTCTCATCATGTGGATGAATCCTGATACTCTTACTATGTGGGGGTTCTGAGTGCTGATGTTCTCACCGTGTGGAGATACTGAGCCCATGGGTTAATGTCAAGGTTCTGACTCAAGATTGCCTTCAGTTTGATTAGGGCTTCACTCCTTACTGCTCCATTTCCCCCTCAAGGGCACAGGCTGCTGCCACTGTACCTACAGCTCACATGAAAGGAGCCGCGACATAAATCCCTGAAGCCCTCATTAATACAGCTGCTCTTCCAGCAGCTTTGTTGTGACGTGGGATCTGAGGACACTGCAGCAAAGATGCCATACTTCACCTAAAAATTTAAAGACTGCATCCAGAACATTCTCTTATAGATTATTCAGGGATCCTGTGAGCGCTGCTAATTAAAATTGCATTCACACTTTCTTTCTTTTCTTTTCTTTTTAAAAACTATTTGAGCCACAACAATAAAAACATTCAACAAAATTCTGCTTCACAGGTCAGAAGGTAACAGGTTGTCACCTACATTGCTGGTGGCAGGCAAGGGGAGAAAACCTCTACAAAGAGTATTTTTAATGATATTTTTAACAATCACAAATGTATTTGCTCTCTGACCCAGCAGTCTCACTTCAAGGAATGCATCGCATTGACACATCTGCACACATCAAAGTCATTTACAACCAAGGTTACTCAAAATTGCATTGTTTATAAAGGCAAAAGGCCAGAAACAATACCAATATCTATTATCAGAGGAGTGCCTAATTAAATTATGGTACATGCACACAATGGAATATTAGGTAGCTGTAAGGGGGGAAAAAATGAGAAATCCTGAGACATTCTGATAATAAAACATCTCCAGGAAATACTGCTAAGGGGGACCAAGAGTTGAGACCATGCTCATCATCTTTCGTGTTGGGAATGGAGCAGCAGGGTCAGCAGAGAACACAGATTAAGCACGTGGGGTTAAACAGTGAGAACGATAGTGACTGGAAGGAAATAGGCTTCTTAAAAACAAAGCAAACCAACCACTGGAATCCATTGTCTATAAAAATAACTAAATAAGGGGCTGGAGAGATGGCTCTGAGGTTAAGAGCACTTGCTGCTCTTCTCAGGGATCTAAGCTCTGTTCCCATATTGACATCAGATGGCTCACAACCACCTGTAACTCCCGACCAAGGGGACCTGACACTCTCTTCTGGCCTCCACAGATGTGATGTGATGTGTGTGTGTGCGTGCACACACATGTATGTATGTGCAAACATTAAAAATAAGCACTAAGTAAAAGTTTAGAATAAGTACTTTTTTTTTTTTAATTGTTCTTACAAAATTCAGACCAGGGAAAGCATACTGTGGCATCCCTCTGGTTTAACCATTTTGGATGAAGTTTGAGGCATCTTCTTAGCCAAGCCCATTTTGTAAGAACAAATTTGAAGTGTTAGATCGTTTGTTGGTGATCCTGTTCAATTATCACTGCGGAACTCTCTTTTCACGGCCCGAGAATATCCCTGGATCCCCTCAGTGCTGGCCTGCCTTACATCCCCACTCAGCTATGCTGGAGATTATCAGTCTTTCCCTATTTCAAGCCCATCCGTGCTGTGTCCGAAAGGGAAATGCTGGGACTGTTAACACTCCAAGATGGATAATCATTATTTTAATAAGTACCACAAACCGCAGCAGAAAATAACACGGTTAGGCTGACAAGGAGCGAGCTGTCAAACAATTTTTAAAAATTGTTCAAGTTCTTTATGCAGCAAAGCAGTAATTTGATTAGAATAGAGGAGCCAGGTGGGATAAGAAGACACAGTTCATTAGTGTGACAGCATAGTTTTCAAATATTCACTTTATGTGTGATTTTATAGACATACTTTGATCCTCAGAAATATGAGTCATCCTGCTTCAAATACAAATTTTTTTGTAATAAGGTTTTGAATAAGAATACTGCTTTCAGAGGGGGAGATAATTTTTGCATTAGTTTGTATTGACAGAATTACTTTTTATTACTGTAGACATTATTATTGTATTAGTTTGTTTTATTTTTGAGTCAAGGTATCATGTATCTAAGGTTGGCTTTGAAGTTACTATGTTACATTATACTATATTACACTACACTATATATTTTGCTATATTTACTATACTGTTAGGATTACAGGTGCCCACCATACCTGGCCATCTTATTATTTAAACAAACAAGCAAGCAATAACTGTGTGGTGCTTAGAAGGATCTATCAGTCATGTCTGTGCCTCCGCTCCTTTTCTGTTCTTAGGGATTTGCAAGGAGTAAGTAAAGTAAATTCTGTACCAATGTGCTTAATAGTAGGCCTGACACACAGTAGTGCTCAGCCAGTGACAGCTGTCTTTTTGATATGGCTACCTATCCCTATCAGTAATCCTACAAGATGGAATGTATTGGCTTTACTGGATATGTAATGTATGACATAAACTGTAATAACAGTAATAACAGGAGCTAATTGTAAAATTGGGCTATGAAATTCAGCAAACACCATGAACATGATTTCTGGCAAAATAATAAGAGACACACAAGTGCTTCCGCAGCGCAAACATTGGTATAGTTAAATTATTATCAATTATTCATTTCCCTTGTTTTAAAGCTTTTAAAGTTTGTAAGATTATGATGCCAATAAAGATGAATTTAAAAGATGGAAGTGGACACAAATGAGCAATAGTCAAGCATGAGAGGCCATCTTGGTTTAACCTATCATTGAGTATTCATGCAATTCTCCTCCATCTACCATATGCAAATCTTTTGTAGGCACAACTGCAAGGGAGAGTCACGCTGCTTTTGTGGACAGACAGTGAAGTTTTTCACAAGATGGATGATGAAAAAGATAAGTTTGTATTTTCTGGATGGATCAGAAAACCAAATTTGCCACAATTGCAATGTACTTGGTTAAATTCCCACTATCCCTTGCAAAGAGGGCTGGCAATGACCCAGTATGACCAATGAAACCATCAGAAATCATTGGGAAAGACTCGGTTGTTCTGCTTTGACTCTGCGCCCATGCTCTCTCCCATTTTCGGGCTGGGAAGTCAGAAATGTTGCTTGGTCTAGCAGTCACGTGCCCTTGAAAGTCACAAGTGAGGTACGACAGAACAGAAATGTGTGATTTGGGGTCCTGATTAGTATTATCAAAACACTGTTCTTTCCCTGCCTCGTGTTCTCATCAGACAAATGAACAAAATAACCCAGTCCTGGAGCTCCTGTGTAGGACGGTAGAGAACTGTATTCCGCGGGAATTTCCTGCATGATTACACGCAAACAAATCTTAACCCGGTGCCTATAGGGAACTGGAGGGAATGATACCTTTCTCCAAACTTGGCCTGAAACAATGACAGAGTTCAGACAATGAGAACCGGCCACCAGGGTTCATTTCCAAACTGTGTGTCTTTTAAGCTATGAACTCCCATCTGCACATCCCCAGGACCAGTTGCACCTTTGACCTTCTTTGTTTGTTTGTTTGTTTGTTTCTTTATTTCTTCTTTTAAGTGTGGAAAAAGTATACATTATAAACATCCACACATGGTATATGTTCTCTCATTCTGGACTCAGTCTCTAAATTAAGCCCTTGAGCTCTGTGTGTGAATATCAATCAGAAATGATTTAAGTTGCTCCTTGCCGAGGATGTTGCTCAGCAGCATAACACAGGAAGTGGCACGCCATCGGTGTTTCCTGCCAGGAAGTGGCAACATTTTCAAAGAATATTTTACCTGGAAGCTGTCTTCTTACCCCTAAAGTCACTCTGGCCCTAGGAAACTCCTCTCATCGTTATTGTAGAGCAGATAGAGTATGCAGAAAAAACGCACAGGTCAGACGCCATTTCTGCATCAAAGGTAGCTATGATTTGCCCTCCTAGGTGTGGATCCTCTGGTTCACCAGTCAGTGTCAAGTGCTGCTGCGTGGCTGGAAGTACACTCACGGCAGGAAAGAGCCGGGATCTAGCCAGTTACATGTGACTCTCACGCTCTAACAATTACAGGGCCTCGTTTTTCTCATTAATGGCCATATGAAGGGTGAAATGCAGCAGCAGTAGACTTAAGATTAAGAAGTGTCTGTGGCAAAAACAAGACAATGTGCACAGAGTGAGAGACATCAGACACCGGGTCCAAGATGGGAATTCTTCATCAAATCTCTTCTTTCAGGGATTCGGTGAACCTGTGGAAGATGAGGAAGGAAGACTGTAAGAGCCAGTGCGGGTGAAAGTCACCAAGGAAACAAGGCCTCCTACAAACAGGACTGATGGACATATGAACTAACAGACACAGAGGCAGTATGCATGAGACCACCGGGTTCTAAGCCAGATGGACTCCCAGCTCTGAGGGGGAAGTGAATACAACCCACCATTGCTAAACCAGAACTTATCTCCAAGTGACAGTCACTCGCAAAGGAAAGGTAAGCTTTCTCAAAAGGAGTTTCTGTGGGTATACAAACCACACTTAAGAGCAGACCCCATCCCCGGCAGTAGATGGCCAACACAAAAAACAAACTTAATGGGTTTTCTGTGTGTATCTCCGAGTCTGTACATTTTCTTTAACTCTTTTTTTTTCTGTTTTTGCTTTTCCCCGTATTCTGATCTGTATTATTATTATTATTATTATTATTATTATTATTATTATTATTAATTACTTTTTATTTAGATGACTGTTTTCTAATGAGAGAAAGAGAGGGTATGGGTTTGGGTTAAGGAGGAAGTGTGGAAGATCTGGGAGGAACTGGGGGACGGAAAAACCATGATCATAATAGGTTGTATGAAAGAAAATCTATTTTCAATTTAAGAAATTAAGAGATGGCCACCCGTGGCCTATAGAAGCTATCTGTCTGGCACAGTAGGGTGGAGAAGGGAAGATGTTCTGGGGGTATAGGGAGATGGCAGGATGTTGAGGGAGAAGTGACTGCAGGAGAAGCATGTGAGAAGTAGCTTGCCTGGTCTCTTCATGTTTTCCTTAGTGTGGGTTGTCTGAGATCGGCCAAGTCACAGCCACTTGGTAAGACTAAAAAGAAGGAAAGTAATGAGCAGAGTTCTTTGTATTATAAACTGATATGCACTGAGTTCCAGAGGGGCGACATCATGTGGCTTGGTGATGGTGGAGCCTTGCCTGGCTCACCAGTCAGCATCAGGCAAGTGGCTATGAAACCATCAAACTGTATAATTGGAGAGAGCTTAATTAAGAGACTATGTAAAAAGACATACACAAGTTATAAAATAACAAGGGGTGGAATGATGGTCAGAAGCAGGGAGCTTTCAACACCTCATTGCCTGAATGGATGAAGGTAAAGAGGACAATCTGAATATATGAATGAAATTCCCAATGGATGCTAAGAAAATTGAGAGAAGGTGCTTGGCTTGAGACAATGTAGCAGTGAGAGGAAGGAAAATACTCTGATTTCCTCTTTGCACCTTTTGATTTCATGCTGGCATTTCATACTAACTGAACCTCCACTGAAAGCTCTCAGCTAGAGGAGTCCATTGGGCAAGTTTATATGGCTCAGCTTCCTGGGACACAGATATGGGGGAGAAGAGTGGAGGTAATCTTGAAGGGTAAGCAGAAGATATCTAAGCATAATCCAGATGGTTCTGATGAAGAGACATAAACCTTGGCTAGAGGTATGGCTCAATGGGTAAAAACACTGGTTGCTTTTCAAAAGGAACAGAGTACCATTCACCACATGGTGGCTCACAAGTATTTTTAACTCTGGCCCAGGGAGATCTGACCCCCTTTTGTGTTCACTGCAGACATTGCATGTGCATGTCACACAGACATACATGAAAGCAAAAGAATCATAGACATAAGTAAATATAGATACAGATAAGAGGTTAGACTTGGTTGTCTTGGCAAAAGTTATCAATGAAAGAGATGTTAGAGGCCAGGCCCTGGAAATGTGAGGGACAGGTGATAGAAAGAACATTGTTCTAGATCTGTTGGGGTTGCATAGTGGGTGAGGAGAAAAGGAGAGAGGACCATTTCAAGGAAATTTAGTTCCTGTCAAGAATATGACTGCAAAATTGACCAGAAAATAGAGTCAATATTCTAGTCTCTCCTATTCTTGAGGTAATTGGCAATGTTTATATTGATCCAACCATACCAGAAATGAACTAGGAAGGGACCCAGAGGTGAAGTCAAAGTGGTAAGCCACCTTAGATGTGAAATAATGCCAGGATGGTCAAAGCAATCCAACAATAGAAATTATTTCATCTTGCTTTAGTTGCCTAGTTCTATAACAAAATACCCAAAGCTAAGTATTTTACAAAGGAAAAACGTTTATATAGCTCTCATTTTGTGAGCTAAAAAGCTCAAATTGTATGTCATTGACAGAAGCAGAGAAAGAGATCACATGGAGAGAAGATTCAGAGAGTGACCCAGGCTTTATATCTGTCACTGGACTGTCTTGACCTGCTAGTCACACAAGTCATATCACAGAGTCTTTTTAATAATTATGAAGGCTTGGTGGACTCTCAGCTAGCTCCTCTACATAAATCTGAGCACCTAGCCTCATCTTGCCATGTGGCTCGTTACCTCTCCTTCAGTCTAGACACCTGTCTCTTCTCCCCATGTCTGGCTGTTGAATCTCCTGCCTCTTACTCTTTCCCAGAGTTCCTATCTCTGCCCAGAAGTTCTGCCTATCCTCTCCTGGTTTACTTATAGGCCTTTCAGCTCTTTATTAAACCAATCAGAAGGTGATGGAGAAGATGTTTATAAAACACTGAGACAGGTGATGCTTTATAAAAATAACTATAAGGTCTGGCCTGTACTCAAATCTCTGCCAGTATAGAGATCAGCATTTATATAATACAAAGACAACCTTCACACAGTGTACAAGAGATTATCCTAGCAGCTTGATCATTTAGAAATCTCTCTTTGGGGGGTCTAACTAGAATCTCAAGAAAGCTATAGAATCCCTTCCAAGGACAATGTCCTAAAGAGCTACTTATTTCCTTCAAAGGCCCTGATCTCAGAGGTTGCAAACCACCCCCACACCGTTCCACTGAGGACTAAGCTTCCAGTGCGTTAACTCCAGTGGAGCGCCCTCACACCATGTCTTCACATCATCTCTTTATGTCTTCAGGAATTATTTATTCATCTGTATTTGGTAAATGCTCACTGGGTTCCTGGTATGTATCAATCACTCTCCTGAGTGCTACAGAGATAATCTCTACAGAGAGCATGATAAAGTAGTAAAGTTTATCATGCAATGAGAGAACAAAAAAGAATGATCAGATTCTGAACCACATATGTAAAATAATTTTAGATAGCTCCCACTGCTATGAAATCAACAATGGAAAGAGGCAAGTTAGTGGAGGTGCCCATTTTTAATGAAGGGTCATTTGAGCTGAGACTACATAAGAAGGTTAGAGCTTGGCTTGAGAAAAACCAGAGGCATAAAGAATTCTAGTTAGAACAAAAGCAAATGCTAAGTAAGACTGGGTGAATAGGTCTAGGGAAAGGGACACTAATAAGAGCAGGAGGTGTGGACAATAAGGAATGCTAGGAGGCTTTGTGCATTAACGCAAAGGGAAGTTGCTTGGAGCATCATCATCTCAGTAGAAGGCCTCATTCTGATGTCTGATCCAAAACTATCATTCTACAGTGTGAAGGATGCACTGTGGGCAGGTAGAGAGCAAAGAGATACAAAAACAGAAGCCAGGAGCAAGCCAGCAGCAAGCCATGGGGCAATGGTCTACAGCTCCTAAATAATACTAGTGACTCCATGGCAAGTGGTTTGGTAGGATATGAATTTATTGCGGTATATTTTACAATAATAGCTAAGCAACTTCTTGTATCTCCATATTATATAAGGAAGGGATAATAGCTCATGTGTCTTTTACCAGGGATACCATTCCTGAAACTCCACCCCTGTCTCAGTTAGGGTTTCTATTGCTGCAACAAAACTTTATCACCAAAAAGCAAGTTGTGGAGGAAAGGGTTTATTAATCTTACACTTTGACATTGCTGTTCATCACCAAAACAAAGTCAGGACAGGAATGAAAACAGGACAGGAACATGGAGACAGGAGCTGAGGAAGAGGCCATGGAGAGGTGTTGCTTACTGGTTTGCTTCCCTTGGCTCATTCACCCTGCCTTCTTGTAGAACCAGAACCACCATCCCAGGGATGGCATCATCCACAGTGGGCTGAGCCCTCCACCACTAATCACTAACTGAGAACATGCCTCAGAGATAGATCTCATGGACGCATTTTCTAAAATGAAGCTCCTTCTTCTCTGATGACTTTAGGTTGTGTCAAGGTGACACACAAAAACTGCCCATGACTTAACTTCATCAACAATCCCCATGACTTAGCTTCATCACACATGGCATGATAATGGGCTGAGAAGTTGCCCAATGTGTGGACACACAAAAACTATTGTTGGGTTACAGGAACCCTTTTATTAATGCTCTTTTCTACAAGAATAATTTTATCTAAAGATGTACAGTATAAAAATTTCTTTTTGGATACTTTCATTTTTGCTCTTTTTTGTGTGCATTTATTTGAGTTGTTTGCTGCAAACACCATGGTGTCAACTTTTATTCTTTGTTGCCTTTGCCTTTTAGCCAGTTGGTTTAGTCCATTTACATTTAATACAATGCCTTCCCAATAGCAAGTGTAGGGTTACCATCTCACTTGTATTTTCCACTTGCGTTATGTCATTCTTCTCTTTATCTTTGGCAGGCCAGTGTTTTCCTTGGGGCTAATTATTGAGTGCATGTTTGTTTTGTGTTTAAGTAACCATGCATTCATCATTTTAAACTCCTGGCTTGGATTTAAGAATTTCTTGTTCTCTCGTAGTCCAGGAAATTTAAATTGTACACTTGAAATCAACAAAACATAGATGTAGTGACTATGTTTTAAGAACATTTGACCTCAATATACTCCCTCATGGTTAGTCTATTTTAGATGTTGTTTAAGTTTGCCTTTTAAAGGTTCCATTGTAATTGTCAGAATTGACTTGGCTCAATCCCATACTTGCTGTTTCTACCGTCTTCTTTTTAGCATGCTGGCCTGTAACCTTTATGCCAAGAAATACTCCCTAGAAGCCTTTTTAGTAAAGAAGTAGAAATTAGCAAACTTATTCTGTAATTACCTGAAAATAATTTTATTTCAGCTCTGTTTTAACGTTATCATTGATATTACATTGGAAGTTATTTTTCTTTGGTATTGGAAATGCAGGTAACTTTAAAGGTATCTATAATTATTATTGAAAATTAATCTATTGTTGCTGTTTTGAAAGTTACCAACCTGTGCTAGGTTGAATCATGTTTTTCAAAGAGAAAAATCACACCTATACATAGAAGTAACATTATGCAGACTGAGCAGGTTGTATTTAAATATGTAGGGATTGTCTTAGATAGGGTTCTCTTGCTGTGAAGAGACACCATGACCAAGGCAACTCTTATAAAGGACAACATTTAATTGGGGCTGGCTTACAGTTTCAGAGGTTCAGTCCATTATCATCATGGTGGGAAATATGGCAGCATGCAGGCAGACATGGTTCTGGAGGAGCTGAGAGTTCTACTTCTTGATTCACAGGTAGCAGAAAGAGACTGTGAGCCACACTAGCTATAGTTTAAGCATAGGAGATGTTAAAGCCTGCTCCCACAGAGATACACTTCCTCCAACAAGGCTACACTTCCTCCAGCAAGGCCCATACTTCCTAATAGTGCCACTCCCTATGGACCATGCATTAAAACACACGAGTCTATGGAAGCCATTCTTATTCAAATCACAACAGGGATATATATGTATATACATATACCCATGTAGCAACAATCAATGGAAAAAGAGACCAGAAGTATGAAAGAAAACAGGGAGGAGTATATGGGAAGGTTTGGAAGGAGGACAAGGAGAAAATAATGAATTTATATTATAATCTCAAAAAAAAAGAGAGAAATACTTTTAAAAATTGACAACAAAACTGAATCTTCAAATGTGATCCTATTTGGAGAAAGGGTTTGTGCAGATAGGAATGGTTTAAGATCTGAATGAAAAAACTAATCCCACATTTAGGATGTGCCCTAAAATAATGATGTTTATCCTTATAAGAAAGTGAGAAGATGGGCAGAGACAAAGAGAAGTTGACATTCTGCCAAGCAGGATGCAGAGCTTTGGGTGATACATATTCACGTCAAGGAACACCAGAGATTTCTAGCATCCACTGTTAGCTAGGGAAACGTATGACACAGATTCTTTACACAACTAGGTACCTAGGGAGGTAGGATCTTCCAATCACTTGATTTCAGACTTGTAAACTTCAGTAACAGGGAAATAGAAAGCTGTCATTTAAACTTTTTATTAATTTTACTTATGTATATGGGTGTCTTGACTGCAAGTGTGTCTGTGTACCATGTTTGTGTCTGGTGCTCACAGAGTTAAGAAGAGGGTGTCAGATCCCTTGGGACTGTAGTTTCAGATGGTTTTGAGCTGCCATGTGGATGCTGGGAATTGAACTCCCTTTTATGGAAGAGCAGCCAGTGCTCTTTGTGCTGAGCCATCAATCCAACCCTGATTTGTGGCATTTAAACCATCCTGTTTCTGACACTTGTTATAGCATCTCTAGGAAGTTGATACTCTAGGAGTTTTGGTGCGAGGTTCTAAATTTCTTCTATAGCAGATCCTTTAAAAATATTCTAAAATGCATGCCTAAAGCTGCGGAATGGCTCCAGACTGGATAATGGAGACTAGAAGAATTCTGGTGTGCTTGATTTTAAAAATTGCAGGTTGCTTGAAGAGTCGGTTGGTAGAAATATGAGTGTTAACAATGATTTTGGAAGACATTAGAAGTATAGGAGGAGTGTGCTTTTGTAACACAGTAAACAGGCAGTCCTCCCTATAAGACACAGAAAACTTGGCTGAGGTCCCCTGTGGCTGGGATGGAAGCAGAACTTGTAAATTGGATATTTAGCTGAGGAGATTTCAAGCAACATCTGGAAGGTGCAGTAGTGGGGAAGGAATCCCTTTAGAACAGAATAGTTACGCCAGATCATCTAGAGTAATACTGTGCTCTAACTAATAGAATTAAGGTCACAAGGCAGCATATTGTGATTTGAGACCATCTTAACCTGTTCATACTGGGAAAAACAAAACAACAAAATCAAAAAAACCAAAACTAAGTCACATGTTGGATAGAACACTGAGGGCAAGTCCATCAGCCTTTTACTTGAGTTGAAATAATGTCTCAGCAGTAACAGGAAGTAGGGTTTGAATATTGAGAAATTATCAGTGAAGAATACTAAAGTCCAATAGTATTAACTTCACTGACATATGTGGGACATTACCCACAAGGTTCTTGAAGATGTCATGCCTGCCAGCTTAAAATGAGAAAGACAGAGATTGGATAAAATGAAACATATAGTACTTCTTGGTATGAAGAGAGAAGCAGAGACAGACAGACAGAGAGAGAGGAGAGACTCACTCTCAAGGTAGGGCTTTGGGAATAGAAATAGAACAGAGAAGTGGTACCAGGACCGTTAGAAGCCCAGAGAACTAACTGGGCCACATAGTATTCTCTTAGGCCTTGAAAGCTAATAGATTTTGCTGGGAACTTGCACATACCTTAATCTTGGTACTCAGGATGCTAAAGGTAAGAGGCTCTATGCAACTCTCAGGCCAGCCTGATCTGTACAGCAATGCTCTCCATTCAAGAAAATGTTAGTTATTAAAAAATAGATTTTATATATTTTTTATGTAATTTGGTCATGCCCCTTTCCCTGCTTCAACTCTTCCCAGGCCCCCTTCCACATCAATTTCATGTCCTTATTGCCTTTTTTTTTTTTTTTTGCTGCTGCTGCTTCTCCTTCTTCTTCTCCACCTTCTTCTTCTCCTTCTTTCTTCTCTTGTTCTTGTTCTTGTTCTTCTTGTTCTTGTTGTTTTTGTTGTTGTTGTTGTT
>JADRCH010000256.1:2236580-2307568 GCA_019843965.1 Rhynchomys soricoides
TGTATGTATGTATGTATGGTACATGTATGTGTGTTCACATGTCTATGGTGAAGAAGTTGATTTCCGTTGTGTTCCCAACCACTTCTACCTTATATACTGAGCCATGGTCTTTTATTTGAACTCAGAGTTCCCACATTAGGCTAGTCTAGATAGCCTGCTTGCTCCAGGGATCTGGGGTCTCTGACTCTGGTGACAGGGATTACAGACAGGCTGCCACACTCTCCTGGCATTTATGTGGGGATTTGCACTCTTGTCCTCCCCCTTGTGTGTCTTTCCTTTCCCTTTCACTAATATTTCTCAGACACCTGCCTAGTTGCTATGCTTTTCTACCAGGCACAGAATAGTCCAGAAATGTGTATGTACAGGAGACCTGTGGTCAAGTTGAAGGATAGAATGGAGAGCAGGGAAAACTTAGACCACACAAAGTCATTAAACTGAAGACTAAGCCAGGTGGCATCTGACTACTGGGTATGTGAGGCCTGCATGGATCAGTTGTAAGTGCAAGAAACATGTGATTCAGAATCCATGGAGGTGACAGAACTCAAGGGATAGTGAACATTTGTAAGGACACAAAACCACATTAAGTGCAATTTTGAACTTACTATAGGCCAAGAATTAGGCTAAGAATTATATATGTACCATATTGTCCCTCACACAAATAAAAATTTCCAATAAATAGGAATTATCTCTATTATACCTACAGGTAAACTAAGGACATTAAAGCCAACAAATGAGGTGGTAAGGATAGCAATCAGCAGGTCATCTGTTCTGCTTGAAGATCTGTGATTCATGCACAACTCACAGTTCAAGGCCCATGCACATCCTGGGCAAGAGAAGACTTGGTGATTCTTACCTTGTTCCCGGTGTGGTCATGTGACTCAATACTGGGGACCTATTGCTGATAGAAATGTCCATGACAAGGTGAAGAAATGCCTCTAGAGTCTGCCCATTCCTGAATGTACAGGTTGTTTTCTAGCTCCCTTTTCTAAGCTAGCAGAAGAATGTGAATTAGAACCATATAAGTTAGCATCCTTTGATCTCATGCTCTTCTGGTATCCTTGACCTATTTCTTGACTACCTTGAGGCCTGCTTAAAAATGCCATGACCTGCAATTCCACTTTTGGAAAAAGATTTCTCTTTCTTTATCTCCTACCACACCAGAGTTCTTTCATCTTTGCCTCTTCACCTTCACATTGCATTAAGCTGGGTCCCCAGAAAGTGGAAATGGTCTTAGTTAACAGAGTGACCTTTATTGTTTTGCCTGGCTCACAGTCAACAAACCAAGAGTTCAGAGACATTTGTTGAATGGATGGTAAGGCATTGGGTCAAAGTCAAGGAGAAGGAAAGTCAAGAATAGAGGACTCAAATTTTTGGTTTCTGTGTAAATAACATCAGTAGGAACGGCAAAATAATGTGCGTGGGCACAATACTGAGATAATTCATCAGGAAGGTAGATGGAAGGCATGTAGCTTGAAAAAGGAAGGAATTGAATTCACAAACTTTTCCAACAGTTTATTCAGTCTTTGTTAACAATAATTTAGATATGAAGAGTCTAGCTATATGTTACATATGTACTTAAGTATAAATATATATATATATATATATACACATATCTGTGTACATATATGTCATAATACATTTGTAGTATCTATATAAGTATTCACACATCAATATATACTTCACATAATTCTCAGAAGTTTAATCATTGATGCCAGATCTCAACTATTGCTAGTATATACACTTACTGACACTAGCATGTTAAGTTTTATTTTATGAAACAGTTCATCATAAATTAGTTGCTTCTATATTGAGGGAAGATTTTCTGAACAAAAATTCATCACAATAGAGATGTTAGTGAATCACTTCTAGTTTGGTGACTCATAACATGTTGGTTTTATAACCTTTAAGTAATGTGACAATAATAATCCTCAATTTGTCTGTGCTTTTACAGAGCTCTGAGGATCACGTGACTATGAACAATAGCAGTTAGGTCTTGAATCTTAATTGTAGCTGTACTTCTAAGCTGTGTGTATTTTGGTAAGATTTAAACTGGAGTCTGTTCAAACATGGAGTACTTCTGTAGATAGCTATGTTTTGGATTAAGGGAGTTAATTGTAGAATTCAGCTCATTGTGTTCTAATAACACCAATATCATAAAAATGCTCAGCAAAGGGCACAGTTGACATTAATGTTCAATTAAGTGCAAATGCAAATGTATGTATTCTAGAGTCTGAGCATTTGCAGTATTGGTCAGCAGAATGAGTTAGTTGCTCACACACATTAGTGGCACAAGTGCTTGTCTGTGATGTTATGTGCCATTGACTCTGAAATCCATCCACCTCTATGAGGAAGGGGAGGGAAGAGTGAGAGCAATAGGAAGGATACAGGACTGTGTGTTTATATTGACGGCTTCTCACATTATCTTTCCAGAGTTGATCATATTGTGTGGTGTTGAAAGTGAGACATAGAGAAGTTAAGTACATTTATCTGAGGCAGCAGCAGCACCAGAAACCAGGAGTGGAGAAGATCAAGAAGATAGTCTTTTATATTCCAAGAGATTCTGTTGTGACTCATTTGACCTTCTGTGATTCATGTGCCATGGTGATCTGCAGTATTATTGGTAAACTAACTTGAACTCTTATTGTGCCATCTTCCAAGTACTTCAATTCAGGCAACACTCGCCGAGTCATGACCGTAGGTACTGCCAAATGTTGCCCCAACTCCTCTCAGGACTTCCCTTAGTCTTCCTGCTGATTGGTGAAAATCTACCACCAGACATCTAATCTTCCAATGCATGGTTCACTCCTTGGTAAAATATAGAGTGGTTTGTTTTCCATAAACTATCAGTATCAACACATATATCAATGATTTGTACATTGCACTGAATCAACTTGCTAGATTCTGGGATATATTTTTATAAAAAAGAGGCAGGGAATAATAAAAACAAGAATAAAAAATGAAAGTCAAGGTTGTGGGAGTCCCAGTATCTTTCAGGAAAAGACTGCTTCCAGCTACTCAGGTTGTACGTCCTGAATGTAGAAGGCTTTCTACTGCAGGTTTGATTGGCAGCACAGACGGGTGAGGCACACCGCACCCTACATCAGTTTGCTGAACTCATACTAGTACGTTGATGTTGCGATATCAGACTTCTTCCCTGATCAAATCCTGGGCATAGCGAACAGCACAGAGGAAGCCTATAGAGGCTGTCTATAGAGGAAGCCAATGCTCTACCTGGTCTGGACCATATAGGGTAACAAAATGGCAGGAGAATGCTATTAACATATGGCTAACAGGTGTCTCTCCCTGGTGGCCTGTGGGAGTTTATTTTATTTCCTTTTCTTTAACTGTCTTCATTAAAATTTTATTAATGAATGTATTTTTCTCACCTGCATGAGATATTAAATTTAATAATTATTCATTCCCAATAGATGTTGTTTATTAACCTCAAACAACTCTGATTCCTCCCATGTTCCTTAGATCTGTCAATCAAATCTATCTAGCTAATCTATCTGACCTCCTCCTAAAAAGTAGGATACAAGTAAGGATTTCAAGTCAGATACAGAAAATAAAGAAAACCTGGAACTATAATAGTGAGAAAGGAGGAGAAAAGAGACTATCATATATGTGTGAATACATCCTTAGAGTCAGAATCTTTTACAGTCTGAAAATGACTTTGGTTTTGAGCCTCTGGGTAAACAACAAGAGGGGGTACAGTTGGGATTAAGAAAGCTCTCAGTGTGAAAAACACAAACAAAACCAAGATTTCTTTGGGACCAAGATCTTGTCCCTGTTTAAGAGGCAGTAGGAGCCACAATAGCCAGTACTTTTAGAAATGGTGGTTTGTGTGGGCATGCCCTGGAATTTCCCTCAGAGAAAAGTAAGGTAATAATAAAATTCAGTTTATGTTTTGTGGGGCACAAGGGGACATACAGAGTAAACTAACTTGGACCCAGAGTGGCTCACAGAGACGAAACAACCAACCAAAGAGAATGCAGGGGCTGGACCTAGGCTGCCTACTCATTTGTAGCAGATGTGCAGTTCTGTTTTCATGTGGGTCCTCTAACATTTAGAGTGGGAGACTGTCTCTGACTCCTTTAAATCCCCTTCCCTGTCTGCCTTTGAGTCCCCTTCCTGTAGCTGGGCCGCCTCTTCTGGCCTCAGTGGGAGAGGATGCACTTAGTCCTGCTTTGACTTGATGTCCCAGGGTGGGGTGGTGCCCATGGGAGGCTTTCCCATCTCTGAGAAGAAGGGGAGGGGGTAATGGGGGAAGTGTTTGGGAGGATGGGAATGGTAGGAGAGGAGGGAGGGGCTACAATGAGGATGTAAACTAATTAAAGAAATAAATTAATAAAAAAAATTTTGTGGGCCAATAAAACAACATGGCCCAGGGACATGGCTTTTGGACCACTGGACATGAATAGAATTCATATAAATAGTGCAGTGTAGACAATATAGATCTTGAGAGAAATCTATTTACTTTCCTCTTGCAGCTCCTCCACAATGATGCCTGCATCTTTCTGCTCTCATTGAATTGTTGACTTAAACATACACTGTATGTATGTATTATGTATGTATGTATGGTCGAGACAGAGAGTATATTTTCTATTTTTATTTTGCAATACCCACACGTACATAGCACACTGGTGAATTTATATCTCACTAACCTGTTTGATCCAGTGCCACGTACATATTTCTTTTTATCTGTAGGTGTCAATACATGAGCATCAAATGCAATTTATTTTTAAATTTACTTCTGGACAAACTCAGGATGATGCTTCAAATTATCTGAGGCATTATGAGAACACATTAAAGCTAAGATTCCATGAGCACATGGCATTCCAAAATGCTTTACTGTCAGAAACTGGGGCTGGATCCCTTCTTTCGCTTACATGTTCTGATCACATTGTATATTTAGGAAGTACTGCCACACTGATGAGGTGCTGGCTCATCAGAATGTCTAATGTCCGAGTGTAGTTATTGCCCTGATTTCTGTTATGTCATCTCTTCTAAATTGAAAATTTATAATCTCACTCATTCAGATATGATTTTTAAAAGAGAAGATCACAAATGCATAAAATAACCTCCTTTTTTCCCCTTTAGGATTAGGTACTATAAGAATTGTAAAGTACAAACATTTCAGTAAACCATACCAAAAATAAACATTACCAGGTCACAGATGTTCGTCAGCCATGTAGGCCTTTGCCCGCAAGCCTCATGATCTGACTTGGATCATGGATCTCACAAGAGGCAACATAGAACCAATTCTTGAAAGTTGTTCTGTGACCTCCATGTGTTCACCATGGTAGTGATGCACCTTCACTCTCACACATACATTAAATAAACTAAATCATCCTTTTAACATTCTAAAGAAAAACCTCATCTGCTGTGAAGCCTAAAACAATTGTTCTCCCAACGGGTAGTTTGTTTTCTTCTTTAGTTTGTTTATATAAGCATGGGAAAACTGAAACCTCCAAGGTCTTAAAATATCTACAGCTTCCCCATCTGTCTGTCTGTCCGTCTGTCTGTCTGCCTTTGACATCTTTTCTGTCTCATTCTCTCTCTCTCCTATGTGTGTGTGTCTAGTGTATGTGTATATATGTATGTGTATGTTGCATATAAATCAATGTCCGGTATGTACATGTGCACGATCAGATATCAGCTAAAGGGACGTAGTCTGATACTGAACCAAAAGCTCACTGTTTCTGCTAAGGTGGCTGTTCATCAAGTGTCTAAGATTTGCCCATCTCCCCACCCCAGTGCTAGGGTACAGTTCCTGCATGGGCAGCCTTCTAAAGTGGCTGCTTGGGATTCAGTATGGGTCATCATGTTTACCCAGCAAGTGTTCTTACCCACTGAGTCCCAATGCCCAGCCCCACAAACTGATCTCTACAATTGTGCCTTCCTTTGCCTCCACTCTCTCCACTCTGTGCACTGTTCTACCATGGAACATTGTAACCTGTGCCAGGCTATGTCTGCACTTAATGTTGGCAACTTATTTTAATTTGACTTCTTTTCATGTAGGAATTGAAGTAGTTTCAGATGACTATTACATGTTAGGTACTAATAAAATTTCTTTTACAGTATAAGAATTCTTTTTATATAAAAGCCTTGCCTGTTAGTCTGTTGTCCTTTTGACAGAGAGCTGGAAGTCACTCAGACTGTGCTGATATTCTGAGTCCAATAACTTGCCACTTTTGGAGGTAGACCAAACTGGAGCTGCACAATGCCAAGTTCTAAGACCGGAGTAGATTGTGAAGTCTACAGTTTTATTTAATAAATAGAGATACGACTAAAAATAATCTTTTAAAAGTAAGGCACACATTTCAGGCTTTCATGAAACTTGAAGCAGATTTCAGAAGGTAATTGAGTATGTCCATATTATTATTGTATGCAATTCAATGGTTTTGAAAGCAGACTGGAAACAATAAAAATATATAAGACTTTTATTTTACGTGTTGTATTATTGGTGCTCGAACCCAGGACCCTATACATGGTGGACAATCACTTTACCATTGAAATCCATATTAATCCTCATACAATTTATTATATTTATTTTTGGAGACAAGGTTTTGCCTTGAACTCAAGATCCGCTTGCCTCAGTCTCCCAAGTACTAGGAGTGTACCACCACGCCCAGCTCCATAATTTTAGTTGTGAGTTGTTGGAGGCAGTTTGAGACGAGACCTCCCTACATAGCCCAGGCTGGTGACCTTGAACTCAGAGATGTTTTTATCAAATGCTGGGATCAAAGGCATGCATTCCCACACTCATACTAATTTGTTTGTTTGTTTATTTATTTATTTATTTATTTATTTATTTTTCAGGGTCTGATTAAACTACTTAGATTGGCCTTGAATATACTATGTAGCCCAGGCAGACCTTGACTGCATGATTCTCCTGCCTCAGCTTCCAAAATAGCTGAGATTACAGGCTTGTTCCCCAGCCCTGGCTGTATTCTCTCTCTCTCTCTCTCTCTCTCTCTCTCTCTCTCTCTCTCCTCTCTCTAATGTGTGTCTGTGTTTAAAAATGCAAAATGTGGTAGGTTTTTACAATATTATATAAACCCTTCCTGCTAGTCAAGGCAGTGACCTAGAGTAGAAACTTTTCGAATAGATGCAATAGATCTGATGGTTTCCAGACAACTGAAGTAAAGAGGGTCCTGTCATGAGGTTCCACTCCACCATGATGTATACGAACTATGGATAGCTCCCACTCAGTATTTATCGTAAGTCAAGCCAGGACCGTATTTTTAAATTCTCACAGGAGTTCTCAGTGGCAGATACTATCATTGTTTATTTCTACAGGTGAGAATTCTGACTCACAGGAGGTCCAACAAACATTCAAAATGTGTAGTTAATAAGTGCTATGCAACCAGAATTTAAATTTGAATTCTGACCCTGCTGTTAGGGGGGTCTTAACTACCCTATATGCTCAGAGGGATCACATTCATATTTCACCTGTGCCATGTGGTTCTTTTTAATATGTTGCTTCAGCTGGGCATGATAGTACATGCCTGTAATCTGGACAATTGAATTGATAAACCTATATGTGCAAACTTAAGTTATGCCATATAAATGCAAGGCATGTATATAGATGCAGGTCTGGAGAGAAGACCCACACATTAAAGGCTAAGGCTCAAAAACAAAAAGCAGAGGGACAAATTATCAATATGTCTATCTATGTAGTAAATATATGACAAGTGCTAAGTACAGAGAAGAAAGTTACCCTAAGTTATTTAGTTGATTTATGTTAGTTAGCAGCAAAGCTGAAAATCCTTCTTTTTTATCCAATGCCATCCTTAAGGCTTCTCTGGCTCTCAGTTTATTTTTAAAGAAGCCGGATAGCTGAAGAAAACAGGTGATTGGGTGGGTCTGGAAATGTCCTTTGTGAACAAAGTAACTAAGACCCAGAAAGACAGCACTGAAAACTCTTTTGCATATATGGAGGCTATGTTTGTTCGTTTTTTTTATATGCACCTTTAAATTGGAGTACCAATAGAAGGCAGGAGTAAGGGCAACTAGGCAAAGGTTTTAAGGCAGAAGAGATAGAACTCTGGTGGTATGAAGGGGGTGGGGCAATAATGGAACAGGAAGGATTAATTGGGGTGGGGTGGGGGATAAGGTAGAGAAGAAATTATGGGGAAGAATAAACAACACTAAAGGCCTTTAAAAATGTCATGCAGATGCTGCTTAAAATATATACATGCACACATGCACACTCATACACATACATATACACATATACATACATATATACACACATGCACACATAACCATATATATATCGATAGACATAACATACACATATACACACATACACACACATACACACACATGCATAGTATTTAAGTGGGGTTACCTTGTAACAAGGAGATAATGTCTCACTTAGTCACCTTATGCTACTAAATTAAAATCTCAGCACCAAACATGGATTTCCTCTTTTTAAGTTGTTGGTCAGTGGGGTCCCTTAGATGACCTCTAAATATTATGGTGTATTGTATTGCCACTTTTTCAGTTAACCGCCAGAATTTGATGATACGACCCTGTTGCTGAAGACACCACATACTTGTGTCATAGGACATGGAGAAATCAAGCTGGGTTTAATATGGAAGCTTTATCTTTACTCACTAGCTCTCATAGTGTTGGAACTATGTTTGCTACTGGGCAGAAAACTAATCAACAATCTTACTAACTCGTGCAAAGCGTAAACTATAGCAATGATTTCCCTGGCGAGATAGACCCACTGGTGCGATAATGGCACAAATGTTGTATGCGAAACTAACCACTCTCTGACTGGATTTCAGACCTGCTCTACAAGGCAGAACTCATGCCCAGTACTATAACCTAGCAGAGTCAGGAGAGACTCTAATACCGTTACCCTGCTAAATTGGAATGCTAATGGACTCTCCCTTAAATCTCTATCTTTATAGCCATAGGTTAGTGAATCTCTCAATCCTCACCAGAGAAACTTCTTTTTTAAATAGTGTGACTAATAAAGAGACATGCAACTAGTGAATGTGAAGAAAGTGAGAGGATGTGAAGTGCTTAAGCTCTAAAAGGAGTAACAGTATCACATTTCCAGAGTTCAAGACTCAGGGATCACTGTGGTAGAAGGAGGTGGGCAGAAAGATTGTAAGAGTTGGATGCAGTGGACTTTGGCAGTATTTATGGAACATGACAATACCCCCTGCATCCTTGAACTCATAGCAGCTGTGCCAGTCAAATCCCAGAACAGATGGGGGAGGTGTTTACGCACTTCCTCCCGTTAGCTGAGGAACTGTTCTCAACTGATGGCTTGTGTCTGGAGGGAGAGTGTGTCTTCTTCAGGCATACAGCCCCTGAAGGGATACCCATGCACAGAGGGAACACCCAGCAGATTCAGTGGATGTTTAAAAAAATAGCATATGAAGTTTGGAAAAAGTGGTGGCAGTGGAGGTAGGGATTAAAAGGTGGGGGTATTTGATGAAGACAAGTAAAATGTGTGTATGAAATTCTTTTTTATATATAACAAAATTTAATTGTTAGAAAATTTTAGAGAAATGTTCCATATAAGAGTACAAACAGTATAAATCAATACAGTACTTCTAATAAACAGTTTACCTACAAGTACCAAAGTATAAATTGTGCATAAAATTTATCTAGTATGAGAAACATGTCAACATTAAATACAGAATTAATAAATTATGAAATTACTTGTAAATATTTCTATTATAATTAAAATGCTATGTTTTAGGCTAAACTTTAGAAGCCAATATTATAATCATCTTATACTTTCACATTATAAATATGATTAAAATAAATGAAATCACTTTGTAAAAACATTATGCAATTGGAAATTATTTCTGACAGATCAACTCTTACAGTTTTATAGGACATTCATTTTTTCCTTTGAATTAACAAAGGAAAATTGACTTTAGTCAAAATAGCACACATAACCTAATCTTATAAATCACACGTTTAATGTTTCTTGTTTTCAGTAGACTTTGAAAACCTTACTACTGCCATACTCAATTAGAAATAAGTTGACAACTCCTGACAAAATTCAGAGAAAATAAATACTAGTCTTCTAAAATATACAGGATTCACCTCCCTAATGTGAATATAAAATTCAAATACTTCCAATTTTCTCCCTTGAAGATATGTTAGCTTTGCTCTGAGCAAAGAGCAACATTCCTTTGTGTTTCCCACGGCCATTACACTGAGACTCATCAGATACCTATAACACTTGCTGAAGTTACCCCTTAAATATTTCTAGTTCTGTAGTGACTATTTCTGTAAAGAAGGAAGTGTGGGATTTTTTTTTCAAAACATTTAAGTTTTTTAATAGTTAAACCACAGATGTAGAAAATAAAAGAATTCAAAATATTAACAACTAATAAAATTGTACCAGTGGATTTGGTAAAATTCTATAAAATTATAATGATTTCAATTATAATCACTGTTTAAGAATGCTTTAGGAAACAATCCCTTGAGTTCTATCTACCCTTCTGAATGTGTCACTTACCTGAACTGTGCCATATTTGTGTATTTTAAACATATATTATTATTATACTGCCTGTGATTTTTAGAGCACAGATGTTTAGAAGTGAGAGTTCATCTTGGTAGATTTTTCCTTCAGTATGAAGTGTCCTTTCTTATCTTTTTTGGTAACTTTTGGTTGAAAGTTTTGGTTGATTTTATTCTATATCAGAATGGTTACTCCAGCTTGTTTCTTGGGACCACTTGCTTGGAAAATTGTTTTCCAATTTTGTACTCTGAGGTACTGTCTGTCTTTGTCACTGGGGTGTGTTTCCTGTATGCAGCAAAATGCTGGGTCCTGTTTACATATCCAGTCTGTTAGTCTAAGTCTTTTTATTGTGGAATTGAGTCCATTGATGTTAAGAGGTATTAAAGAAAAGTGATTCTTACTTCCTATTATTTTTGTTGTTAGAGGTGATATTATGTTTATGTGGCAATCTTCTTTTGTGTTTGTTAAAAGATTACTTTCTTCCTTTTTCTAGGGTGTAGTTTCCCTCCCTGTGTTGGCGTTTTCCATCTATTATCCTGTGTAGAGCTGGATTTATAGAAAGATATTGTGTAAATTTGGTTTTGTCATGGAATATCTTGTCTCTGTATATGGTAATTGAGAGTTTTGCTGGGTGTAGTAGCCTGGGCTGGCATTTGTGTTCTCTTATGACATCTGCCCAGGATCTTCTAGCTTTCATAGTCTCTGATAAGAAGTCTGGTGTAATTCTGATATGTGTGCCTTTATATGTTACTTGACCATTTTCCCTTACTTATTTTAGTATCCTTTCTTTGTTTAGTGCATTTGGTATTTTGATTATTATGTGATGGGAGAAATGTCTTTTCTGGTCCAGTCTACTTGGAGTTCTGTAGGCTTCTTATATGTTCATGGACATCTCTTTCTTTAGGTTAGGGAAGTTTTCTTCTATAATTTTGTTAAGATATTTACTGGCCCTTTAAATTGGGAATCTTCACTCTTTTCTATACCTATTATCCTTAGGTTTGGTCTTCTCATTGTGTCCTGGATTTCCTGGATGTTTTGGGTTAGGAGCTTTTTTCTTTTTGTTTTGTGCATTTTCTTTGACTGTTGTGTCAATGTTTTCTATGGTATCTTCTGCACCTGAGATTCTCTCTTTTATCTCTTGTATTCTGTTGGTGATTCTTGCATCTCTGACTCCTTCTCTCTTTCCTAGGTTTTCTAACTCTTGGGTGGTCTCTCTTTGTGATTCCTTTATTGTTTCTATTTCCATTTTTAGATCCTGGATAGTTTTGTTCATTTCCTTTGCCTGTTTAATTGTGTTTTCCTGTAATTCTTTAAGGGATTTTTGTGTTTTCTCTTTAACGGCTTCTACCTGTTTACCTGTGTTCTCCTGAATTTCTTTAAGGGAGTTAGTTATGTCCTTCTTGAAGTCCTCTATCATCATCATGAGAAGTGATTTTAAATCCAAATCTTGCTTTTTCCATGTGATGGTGTATCCAGAACTTGCTATGGTGGGAGAATTGGGTTCTGATAATGCCAAGTAAGTTTGGTTTCTATTGCTCATGTTCTTATGCTTGCCTCCTGCTGTCTGGTTACCTCTAGTGCTACCTGTCCTCTCTATTTCTGACTGGATTCTGTCCTTTCTGTGATTATGGTTGTGTCAGAACTCCTCAGAGACCAGCTGTCTCTGGGATCCTGTGATTCTGGGGTCCTGTGATCCTGAGTTCCTTGGTGTGTCAGACCTCCTGGGAGTCAAGCTGCCTCTGGGACCCTGAGATCCTAATGTGACCAAGCTCCTGGGATCATGGGCATGTTAGAGCACCTGAGAGTGGAACTTCCTCTGGGTGTTGTGGGACTGGCAGAGGAGTTCTTGATCAAGGTGTGCTAAGGGAACCGTCTCAGGTCGGAAGGAACCCATGCCACTGGTCCGGCAGGGTTCTTGGGTCCCTGGATCCAGCTGGCCCCAGTGACTCTGTGTGTTGGGACAGATGTTGTGTCCTCCTCACCTCTGATCCTATGATCCTGGGAGTGTTAGAGCACCTAGCGGTAGATCTTCCTTTGGGTTTTGTGGGAATGGCTTCCAAGGCAACTCTTATAAAGGACAACATTTAATTGGGGCTAGCTTACAGATTCAGAGGTTCTGTCCAGAATTGAAGGCAGGAGCATGGCAGCATCCAGCAGACGTGGGACTGGAGGAGCTGAAAGTTCCACCTCTTGTTTTGAAGGCAGCTAGTAGAAAACTGTCTTCCAGGTAACTAGGTTGAGGGTCTCCTGTATGAAATTCTTAAAAGAAAAAAAAGAGAGAGAGAGAGAAGAAAAGCAGAGAGTAAACTTATAAACTCAGACAGATAATCAGTCAGAAAATGACTATATAATAATTAATGACCAAAATATTATAGTGATTTAAATCTACATGGACTGTCTGGGGTTTTCTCCACATCCTTGGAGTTTTCTGCCAGTTGGGGCAGTATAAGAAGCTTCAGGAAATTAATATGGCTAAGTTTCTTAGGCATTGTCACGGAGACAGTAGAGCTTTGGCTCATTTGTGAATAAGGTCATTAGAAGCATGTCAATTTTTGGATCATAGATTAAAGCGCAGAAGATTTTTGAGCCAGTAATCTGAATTTTTATTAATTTTAAATTAATCTAGAAATTAGAGTTGCTTTTATCAAGTAGAAAAACTGGTTTGGCAATTTTCTGAATAGTCGCTAGCCTACAGTTGCTTATGTAACCTTCAAAGAGTCAATAAATATCTTCCAGTCTCAGTATAAGAATTAGCAAGCTTGATTTTTTTCCTGATTTATAATGCTTAGTACTTACCCCCAAATTAATGTGTTCCACTTACAAGGGTGTAAGACATGAGTAGTGGAAGATGTGGCTGCACAGAGGGTCAACCCCACTTTTCCTTTTGACCCAAATCCTAAGCCTGGATATGGAAGATAATTGAGGAGTAATTGCAAGATCTGGATCTAAAGCCTTGAACCCACTTGTCTACACAGCTGGTTTTCAGTCCATGGAACCTTTCCAGAGGACGTTGCTCAGCACTCAGGAAACATTGTCTACACAGCTGGTTTTCAGTCCATGGAACCTTTCCAGAGGACGTTGCTCAACACTCAGGAAACATTGTCTTGCGATTCCACTTTTAGCAACTAACCTCACTTAAACATTTATTTGTAAACATAAAAGTAATCACAGCACAAATTATTTAAAATAAAACAGCAGTAGTCACATGTAAACATGTATGTGGTGAAGTTTCAGATGTAAAGAATTTGTTAATTGAGAGCAAACTTCCATAGTAGGCAATATTCCATAGCAGTTCTTCATAAAGAATCTTGATATAGATGCATGGTCACAGGGGAAAGTTATAAAATGTCACCTGTATTCTTTAAAAAATTTGCCACATTTCATTTATCATGTGTGCATTTATCTGTGGGCCTGTGTGCAGCATGAGTCTTAGGACAACCTTGCTTAGGACAAAAGAATTGTTTCTCTTCATCTACTATGTGTGTCCTGGGGATTAAACTCAGGTACACTCGCTGAGTCATCTCACTACTTGTGAGCGATGTTAAAAAACAAAAACCCTAACATCAATACAAATATTGATATTCTGCAATTTAAAAGATTGTCACTGAAGAGTGACAATTTTGTCCTCTGTGTGGATTTCCACACTTCTCTGATGTTCCTAAACAAACAATGACTGTTTTTCTGGTCTTAACTCTCTAAGTACTGACTCTGGTATGAAGTGTATTTTCTGGGCTCTTTGTCTCCTCCTTAGTATCATGTAGCGGCTTCTTTTCTTGGTTTGTGTCTCTTCTGTCTATGCTCTCTTGGTAAAGTTAAGCGGACGGTCTGATGGAAACTTCTCTTTCCGTTCAATGATCCTTAAACACCTACTCAGCATTGAGGATATGTAATTAATGTAGGTAAAAACTTGGAATAACTGACTGAGGAAATCTTTCTCACAAGAATTTTACTAACCCTACTGATGTCAGGGTAGATGGAGCCCTGGGGATGACTAGGATGTGAGTGGATATTTACACGAACCTTGAGCAAGCAGGAGTGTATCTTAAGACTTTCTCCCCAAGTTCCTCATACATAATAAAAATGTCCCATAAGTCCTATGGCAAGGAGGACAGAAATGTGTGACCTTGCATTTGAAAGGAGACAGGGAACAAAAGCTTATTAAGAATTTAGATTTCTGATTGGAAAGGTTAAGACTCAGCACTGAACATATACCAACTTAGGAGAGAACATAGTAGAGTGTTCTCGGAGGAAATTTCATCTGAGTAGCTTCAACTTGTGTGGGCTTAGTTTCAAGCAGTTAAGTTCACTCTCCTGTAATAGATCATTGGTTTTAATCTGAGTTGAAGAAACACGATATGATATAAGCATGAGTTTATATCATAGCAATTTGTTCAAACCAGGCTAATTTAATGAATGTATCAGGCTTTATTTCAAGTGTGATTCTAATTGTCTAGGAGTGTCATTGATATATGCAGACTAACATAAATACCCTCTGCTGAAACAAGTCTTTCTCTGTGAATTTGTATGTAGTCAACTAAGTGCCCAACTGGGCTGGTAGCTCAGGAGCCATTGTGATTGAATTTCACAAAAGCACATATGGCTGGAAGTGCAGATGCTGATCATATAGGCTTATTTATGGGACACCTATCTGCACCATGGTGCATGAAATTATAGTGGGTGGTTTCATTTAAATATATTTGACTATGTCCAGTTCTATACGTATTTTGTTTTATGTACTTCCACAGTTATTTCTATATTACATTGATATGTTTGTGTGTATGAGTGTCCATCTATGTGTATACGTGTGTGCACACCGTAGTGTGCATGTGACCAGAGGTCAGCGTCTGGGTTTGAGTCTTTCCTTACACTTTGAATTCAGGTCATCAAGCTTAGCTGCAAAGATCATTACCTGCAGAACCATGTAGCAGATCCACTCTTTTAAATCCAATGGGCTAATTTATGTCCAGATGATATTCAAACATTGAATTTACTCAAACTTGAGTGAAGCTCACCAAACATCACTCCACTCTCACCCATTTGGAGCAACTCATGCCTTAAAAGATGACCTCTTTGGATTCGTCCATAGACACATCTGAAGCTAACAATCAGGCTATCTCTACGTTATTTTACCCATCCTCTTAATTTATTTATTGTTTATTTTTAGGAAGTCTCTGAAGTTATTACACTATGGATGCCTGATCTCTTTTCTCATCTGAACCCTCCATTTTATATATTTCTGGAGTGATTACTCTTCATTGCCAGCAAAGCAAAACCCAGAAATATTCGAAAAACTTAGATTCCATGGGGCTTTGAGCAAGTCTAAGTTTTTTTTTTTAAAAAAATGTTTTCTCCTGCTTGCCATCAGTTTGTTTTACAGTCATCTGGACTTGATTTTCAGAGAACCTGAAGACCAAAATTCAGCAGCACAGCTTGCTGCTAACCCATGACTTTACAGAGGTACACATGTGTCCGTGGAGTGTGTTCATATATGTGTTTTAAATAAAAAAACCAAAGTAGATTAAAACTAGTGAAGCTAAAACCCAATCTCATTCTTCCTCTGTTCCAGTGCTCACTGACCCAGTCTCAGTGCTCCCATAGTCCCAGTGCTCACTGACCCAGTCTCAGTACTCTCACTGTTATAGTTCTCACTGATTCAGTCTCAGTGCTCCCACTGTCCCAGTGCCCACTAACCCAGTCTCAATACTCCCACTGTCCCAGTGCTCACTGACACAGTCTCAGTGCTCTCACTGTCATAGTTCTCACTGACCCAGTCTCAGTACTCCCACTGTCCCAGTGCTTACTGATATAGTCACAGTTCTCCCACTAACTTAGTGCTCACAGACCCAGACCAGAGTCATCCCACTATCCTAGTGCTCACTGACCCAGTCTCAGTGCTCTCACTGTCCCAGTACTCAGTGACTTAGTCTCAGTGCTCCCACTGTCCCAGCGCTCACTGACTCAGTTTCTGAGCTCACTGTGGGTTTACATTGGAAGGAACAGTAGAAAACTGTCAAGAAATAGGTCCAAGCATTTCAGCAGTTTTCCTTTTCTGGCATAGTTCTGAAGGCAGCAATGCGTGCAGGAAGTTTATGCCTCTCTGTGATTTCTTGGCCACAGCACCAATAGCTTTTTGCTGTCCAGGTTATGTGCACATAATGGAAATTGTATTTTTGACAGGTGCTTTTCGCAAGGACAACAGTGATTCAATTTCAATGACATGAATGTTTGCATGAATGAATTCTCTTGTCTACGAATATATTTAGAATTTTCATAACTAAAATAAGTTTGAATTCTCTGATGAATATGCTACATTATGTATTTTTATATAAAATATGTTATTGGTTACTTGCTGATTTCTAAGATCAATTTAATTTTCTTTCTTTTTCTTTTTTAAAAAGATTTATTTTTGTGTGCATTGGTGTTTTTTTCCCCTGTATATCTGTGTGAGAGTACCATATTCCCCAGGAGCTGGAGTTACAGACAGTTGTGAGCTGCCATATGGGTTCTAGGAATAGAGCCAGAGTTCTCTAGAATAATAGTGAAGCCGGGCAGTGGTGGCACACACCTTTAATCCCAGCACTTGGGAGGCAGAGGCAGGCAGATTTCTGAATTTGAGGCCAGCCTGGTCTACAGAGTGAGTTCCAGGACAGCCAGGGCTACACAGTGAAACCCTGTCTTGAAAAACCAAAAGAAAAAAAAAAAGAGTAGCGAGCAGCCACCAATTTATTTTTCTTAACACGGTCATAAGCATACGTTTAAAAAGTATCTTTAGGACTGTCAAAATGGCTGAGTGGATAAAAGTGCCTGCATGGAGAGGTCTGAGCAACCTGATTTTGATCCCCAGACGCCATATGGTAGAGGAAAGAACTGACTCTAGACCATGCCCTTTGACCCCCACACACCCCCTTGCCTCAGCATGCCACAATAGATACACAAACACACACCTACAATACTTAATAAAATGAGTAAGCACATAATCCAAAATTATTGGTAAATATTAATTGTACAAAATATTTTGTCTCATTTCAAAAATAATTTTAACTAATATACAAATTGGTTATTGTAGAACATCATGCATGTGTCCAGCACGTTCTTACTATTTTCCCCGTGCTCCTTCTGCTCCCCAAACTCTCCCTCTTCCTTAATAGTCATACTTTACTTTGTGTCTTCTAAAAATATTTCCCACTCTTTGCCTCTAAGCCCTCTTCTACTCCTACTGCAAGTCCAAATATTTATGTTTAACAATATATGTACTAGTTAGCTTCTGAAATTAGCCCCAGAGATCCACAATACCTTTGATATTCACACCTAATAAAGACTGAACTTTTGTCACCAAGACATTATGGAAGAAACCATACAGGCCTCTCAAAGTTGGTGATGATCTTACAATCTCTCTCCATTCTCAGCTCCCAGTTTCTTTAAACTCCAAGAGAAGCTGCCACACCTTATGAGGAGCCACTTGAAAGAGCTCATGTGGAAAGAAACCGAGGCACTAGATGGACCCACCCTGTCAGTGGACACCCGGGTACCAGCCACCCCAGTCCTAATGTGATTGCAATTCTACAACAGACCTAAGTGAAAACTAACCACTTGTTGAACCCCTAAACCCAGAACTTGTCAGCATATCAAATCATTATCAGATTTGGGGGTAATTTGTTCTGTAGACACTGTAACTAGACTAATATTTTCGAGCTGAATTCTTGGCTTTAAGAGATTTTGTTTGCTTGCTTTGTTAGATCTGGTTTAATTTTAGTTTTAGTTTTATTTCATTGAGCCAGGTCTCATGTAACCTAGGCTTGTCTTAACTTTGCTATGTAGGCAAAGCTAGCCTTCAACTCTTGATCCATCTGCCTCAGGCTTCCAAGTACTGGGATTACAAAAAGAACACTACATCGCCTAGAAGTTTTGGAAATCAACAGTGTTTTTAAGATCAAGAACAGGCTTCCTCTTCCAACAAGATTCCATGCAGTTTTTCTTCTTGGAAATATTCCTCTGTTGCTTGGTTTTAGTTCCTCACCGGCTTTGATACTGTTTAACACTGGAAAGCGACAAAGTAGACAAACCGAGTGGGTTTATTTTGCATCTCTCTTTGAAAATGTGACACACACACACACAGAGACACACACACGACTACGGTCAGCAGTGTCTTTTGGGTTTGAAGTCTACACCTGATGAATGCACCTACAAAGGGATAAACAATGAATGATAAATATATGAACCAATGGACAAACCCACATGTTTTCATGTGTTAAGCCTGGATTTTTCCACTCTTTCAAGCCTTTTGATTATTTTCAGAGCCTTTTTACAGTACTTCAAATACATATAATTTTCCTGATTCACCCAATTATTAGGGAAGAGGAGCAATCTTATAGACAAAAGGAATTTTATTAATTGTCTTTTAAAAAGAATTTACCATTTTTCTGACATGATTTTCCTGTTAATGATATAATCAGCCTTGGGTTTGTCTAAAGAAAACTACGTGCTACCCATTAACTGTGAGCTTTAACTCCTACAAGAGACATAATCCCTGCATTCAGAGAGCTCCCTTCTTGTGGTAAAGATTACAATTAGCAAGAAAGAAGGAAATTACTCAAGAGCAATACGGTCTGTTCAGAGTCATAAAATAAAGTGACGTGTTAGACTTGTTGCATGGGTAATTTAGATGACAGCTAGGACGAAGTCTAAAACACAGGAGGAAAATGAAACATGTATCCCAAGCAGAGAGGAAGCACAAGGCACAAAAGGCACCAGACTTGTGGCAGAAGGAAGGCCTATGGGAGAAGAGTATCCATTAGTAAATCATCATGATGGGGTCAGCAAGTAGACAAGGCCAGTCAGGCTTCCTACAATAAATACAAAATAAAACCTTTTCTGTAAGAGCACTCAGAATACAATGAGAATTTTTTTATTTTTATTTTTTATTGGTTATTTTTTATTTACATTCCAAATGTTATCCCACTTCCCGGTTTCCCCTCCGAAAACTCCCTATCCCCTCCCCCTCCCCCTTGCTTCTATGAGGGTGCCCCCCCCCATTCCTGCCTCACTGCCCTAGCATTCCCCCATGCTGGGGCATCAAGCCTACACAGGACCAAGGGTTTCCCTTCTCATTGATGCCAGATAAGGCAATCCTCTGCTACATAAGCAGCTGGAGTCATTGGTCCCTCCTTCTTTGGTTGGTGGTTTAGTCCCTGGGAGTTCTGGCGCCATGAAGCAAAAGGCTTCCAGGACATTGGCTGAAATACCCAATAAAGGGGAGATAAAACCTGTAGAGACCATATCAAGAGGTTAGGCACGGCCCGGTCTAGGGATGGGGCTATCCATCCATCTCAAAAATATTAGCCCAGAATTGCTTCTGTCTAAAGTAATACAGGGACAAAATGTGGAGCAGAGACTGAAGGAAAGGCCATCTGGAGACTGCCCAACCTAGGGATCCACTCCATCTGCAGACATCAAACCCAGACACTATTGCTGATGCCAAGAAACGTTTGCTGACAGGAACCTGGAACGGCTGTCCTCAAAGAGGCTCTGCCAGGGCCTGGCCAATAGAGATGTGGATGCTCGCAGCCAACCATCAGACTGAGCGCAGGGACCCCAATTGAGTAGTTAGGAAAAGGACTGAAGGAGCTGAAGGGGTTTGCAACCCCATAGAAGGATCTACAGTGAGAATTTTAAACCAGTGATTTGACATCTTCATAAACCACCTTCTGGGTACTCTGTATCTAGAAACCAGGGTCTTAGATGGGGGCATAAGTGCAAGCAAGAGATTGTTTTACATCTAGTATAGCACCTCAGGGAGGAGGGTGGTGGCAATAAAGAGCAGAAGAAGCCAATACATACAAAGCATGCTTTGGAGGCGGACCCTTGGGAACTTCATGGATTGCATGTGGAAGTCAGGCTTCCTGCCAAACCTCAGCTCCTTTGGCACTGTCACCATCTTTGCCTGGCCTACATTACATATATAGTCATTCAAATAATTATTGTCCTTTCTCTTCATACTTTGTAAGACAATAAAAAATTGGAAATGTCCAAATGTTATATTGATGACAAAGTGTGGGTTTCACAAACATGGTATCTCAACTTTAGAATGGCTGTACCATTAGGTATGCTTAAAGCAATAAATTCTAACTTCAGTTGGTTTCTCAATTAAATCTAAGGTAGTTAATAGTATATTCAGTTTTGTTAAGGGAAGAAAAATTAAATTTTGGGCATTAATTATATAAATTTTTGCTGGAGCTTGTTTTTGAAAGAAAGCTATGCTTAACATTTTTTCCAATCTTTTTCCTCTATATATTTGCTGATGACAGCTAAGTCTATTGTTAAACACCAATCCAACCTTGCCGCTCTTCATGGCTTCGTGCTTTGGAATGCTGCCAGCCTATCAGTACATACTGAAACCTAAAGAACGACATCATTTATTGCAAGATGTTAATTTTGGCTTTTAAAAATATTTACCTGGTCACTATAATCTAAGCACTTGCTATCTATTTGGGTTATAAAAATGAAGAGATTGGGTCAGGTACTGCAGTAGCCTCTTTAGGGTTGATGATCTAGTGAGTGTTCAGCAAACAGGCAACCATTAATAACACCTGCAGCTGACGTGAGCCTTGCTCAGGCTCCCTTAGGAATACTGTTAAGAAGACTAAGATGGTGGATGAGGTGGTTGAGAGAGGAAATTAGAACACTCTCTGGGGTGAATAATCTGCAAGCTGAGGCCCAACCTTGATGTTTCTTTGCCATTGATGAAATCATTGATAAAATCGGCCACTTTGATTATAAGGAAACCTGAGTATTTACTCTTCCAGGGTCCACACCTTTTCTCTCTTCAACAGCGCACATGTCATAAATCTCATAAAGATAGTAAGATCATTTTTAGGAAGAAAAGTAATTACTAAGGTCAAACAAGGAAGCAAAGAAGTGAACGAGTGTAAGAATAAAAGCTTTCAAGTGTCATAAAAACTGAAGTCTCTGACTCATTGAAAATGGTATGTTTGGTTTTACCCTGGCTCTCCTTTATGAGAGTGTTACTTGTATATCACTATGACCAAAATATCTGAGAGAACAATTTAAAAATCAGCAGGATTTCTTTGGCTCATGATTTCAGGGGGTTTGTACATGGCTTCTTGGGTCTAGGCACTCGGATAGAAAGAACATCATTATGGCAGGAGCAGGTGTTCCATGAGCTATCTAGTTTACCCTATTGCATCCAAGAAAGAGATGGGGGGACAGACCAGACAGGCAGGCACACAGACACAAGACAGACACATACACAAATGCGCACGCACGCACGCGCACAAACACACAGACACACACACACACACACACACACACACACACAGACACGAGAGAGAGAGAGAGAGAGAGAGAGAGAGAGAGAGAGAGAGAAAGAGAGAGATCAGACAACAGACAACCCGAAGACCTGTCCTTCAATGACCTATTGACCAACTTCCTCCATGGGATCCCACTGTATGAAGTTTCCACAAGCCTTCTGTGTTGATCAGGATTTTTTTATTTCCACTTGACACAAGCTGGAGTCATCTGAGAAGTGGGAACCTCGATTGAGAAAATGCCTCCATCAAGCGTTTTCTTGATTAAAAATTGATATGAGAAAGGCCCAACTCATTGTAGACATTACCAACCCTGGGTAGATGGTCCTGGGTTGGTTGTATAAGAGACCAAATTGAATAACCTGTGAAGACTAAGCCAGTAAGAGTTCCTCTCTGGCTTCTGTTTCAGTTCCAACCTGCAAGTTCCTCCCTTG
This sequence comes from Rhynchomys soricoides, assembly GCA_019843965.1. NCBI lineage: Eukaryota > Metazoa > Chordata > Mammalia > Rodentia > Muridae > Rhynchomys > Rhynchomys soricoides. The sequence continues at coordinate 2,258,843 of JADRCH010000256.1, forward strand.
AGTTCCTATCCTGGCTTCCATTCATGATGACCTATAACTGGGACTTGTAAGCCAAGCAAACCCTTTCCTCCTGTGTTGCTTTTGGTCAGAGTCTCAGCAATAGACACCAAGTTGAGACATTCCTCAAAATGACACTACCAGATTGGGGCCAAACGAATGAGCAGTGGGCAGGATTCATATTCAAACTGTAACAGTGAGGCAATTTAGACTCACTGAATCATATGTTGTATAGAAGCAAGAAAAAACGGGGAGCCAAATAACAAGAACGCAAGTGCAAGAGCCAGCAACACACTCATTAACTGGGAGAAATAAATCATTGTGTCTGAAGCGGTACATATGTGTTCACTTGTGGTTTTGGCTTTTGCTTCCTAGGAAAGTGCCATAATATGGTGAAATGTACAAATCTGATCACTCACAAAGGTCTCAGGATTTCTTCTCTGCAAACATGAAGGCCTGTGTCCCCTTTGAGTGGCTTTGATATAGGCTTCTCTAGAGATAGGCCTATAGAAAACACTGCATTTGTATCTGGGGTCTCTCTTACAACACTCTCAGCAAACCTGTCCACTGGTGGCCATGCTGTTTGCTCTTGCCAAGCTCTACTTTTCTGCATATAAAATGATATAACATCCACAGAGTTAGAAATCAAACGGCTGATTTTCAAACATCTCCACTGTTAGGCATGTGGTTAATTTGGTTTGCTCAAGCAATAATGCACACACCTGGCAGCATTTGAGTTATAAATAGCTCCCCAGTTCATATCACATTCCACTTTACAGCCATTCTTGTTCCCAGCCTATTGGGCAGGAGGTGGAATGTTGATAATGGACTTGACACCCCTAGGAATTGTTCTTTTGAAGTTAGAACCTACCTTGCCATCCAAAAAGAGAGAGACTTGACTGAGGACCAAGTGCAAATGCAGAGTAAATCATCTCTGATGTTCTTCCATGTGCCAGCATTACAAATTTGAATTTTGGGTTCAGATTCCCATCCCTGGAAACTTTCCCACTGTATCCAATTTACATTCATCACTTCTTTTCAACTGAACAGCAAATAGCAAACTGCTCAGGAAATGGTTTTCTTTGGTGATTGTCTAAGACATAGATATGAAGTGAGATACTTATGAACAAGAATCTAGTTTAGGACTAGATTCTTGTAGTCCTAAACTACAAGAAATAGTATGCTTGCTTAGCATCCCCAGTTCCTGGGAAAACCAAACCTAAGTGATAATAAAACCCCATGGAAGCTAATTTTGAACCCCACAGAATGAGGCAAAAAAGGAGAATGTTACACTAATTTCTTCATTAAGGTTGGAAAATATTTAGAAACATGACAGAACTGAAGTTTCTGCTTTTTGTGTTTTTGTGAGTCACATATGTATATTTTCTTTATTTGCATTTCAAATGTTAGCCCCTTTCCCTCTTTGCCCCAACCCCGAAACCCCCTATCCCATCTCCCTCCCTCTGCTTCTATGAGAGTGTTCCTCCACCCACCCAACCACTCCTGCCTCCTCACCCTCAATTCCTGTACACTGGGCATCTATTGAGCCTTGAAAGGACCAAAGACCTCTCCTCCCATTGATGACTGACAAGGCCATCCTCTGCTATATATGCAGATGGAGCCATGTGTACACCTTGGTTGGTGGCTTAGTTCCTGGGAGCTCTGGGGATCTGGTTGGTTGATAATGTTCTTCCTATGGGGTTGCAAACCCCTTCAGCTCTTTCTCTAACTCCTCCATTGAGGACCCCATGCTCAGTCCAATGGTTGACTGCAAACATCTGCCTCTATATTTGTACGACTCTGGGGGCCAGGGTCTCTCAGGAGACAGCTATATCAGGCTCCTTTTAGTAAGCATTTCTTGGCATCCACAATAGTGTAGGGGTTTGGTGACAGTATATGGGATGAATTCCCAGGTGGGACAGTCTCTGGATGGCCTTTCCTTCAATCTCTGCTCTACATTTTGTCGCCATATTTGCTCCCATGAGTATTTTGTACCCCTTTCTAAGAAGGACTGAAGCACGCACACTTTGGTCTTCTTTCTTGAGCTTCATGTGGTCTGTGTATTGTATCACGGGTATCCAGAGCTTTGGGGCTAATATCCACTTATCAGGGAATGCATACCATGTGTGTTCTTCTATGATTGGGTTACCTCACTAGGGATGATATTTTATAGTTCTATCCATTTGCCTAAGAATTTCACGAATTCATCGGTTTAAGAGCTGAGTAGTACTCCACTTTGTAAATGTACCACATTTTCTGTATCCATTCCACTGTTGAAGGACATCTGGGTTCTTTCCACCTTCTGGCTATTATAAATAAGGCTGCCATGAGCATAGTGGAGCATGTGTCCTTGTTATATGTTGGAGAATCATTTGGGTATATACCCAGGAGTGTTATAGCTGTGTCCTCAGGTAATACTATGTCTGATTTTCTCTTTTGGTTTTTCAAGACAGGGTTTCTCTGTGTAGTCCTGGCTGTCCTGGAACTCACTCTGTAGACCAGGCTGGCCTCGAACTCAGAAATCTGCCTGCCTCTGCCTACCAAGTGCTGGGATTAAAGGAGTGCACCACCACTGCCTGGCCAATGTCCAATTGTCTGAGGAATGGCCAGACTGATTTCCAGAGTGGTTGTACAAGCTTGCAATCCCACCAGCAATGGAGGACTGTTCCTCTTTCTCCACATCCTTGACAGCATATACTGTCACCTGAGTTTTTGATCTTAGCCATTCTGACTGGTGTGAGGTGGAATCTCAGGGTTGTTTTGATTTGTATTTCCTTGATGATTAAGGATGTTGAGCATTTCTTTAGGTGCTTCTCAGCCCTATGAGTTTCCTCAGTTGAAAATTCTCTGTTTAACTCTGTATCCCATTTTTAAAATAGGGTTATTTGATTCTATGGATTCTAACTTCTTGAGTTCTTTGTATACATTGGATATTAGCCCTCTATCAGATGTAGGATTGGTAAAGATCTTTTTCCAATTTGTTGGTTGTCATTTTGTCCTGTTGACAGTGTCCTTTGCCTTACAGAAGCTTTACAATTTTTTGAGGTCCTATGTGTCAATTCTTGATCTTAAGACCTAAACCATTGGTGTTATCTTCAGGAAAATTTCCCCTGTACCCATGTGTTCTAAGCTCTTGCCCACTTCCTCCTCTATAAGTTTAAGTGTATCTAGTTTGATGTGGAGGTCCTTGATACACTTGGACTTGAGTTTTGTACAAGGAGATAAAAATGGGTTCATTTGCATTTTTCTACATGGTGACCACCAAGTGAACAAGCACCATTTGTTAAAAATGCTGTCTTTTTTCCAATGGATGGTTTTAGCTCCTTTGTTAAAGATCAAGTGACCATAGGTGTGTGGGTTCATTTCTGGGTCTTCAATTCTATACCATTGATCTTCGTTCCTGTCTCTGTAATAATACCACACAGTTTTTATCACTATTGATCTGTAATATAGCTTGAGGTCAGGGATGGTGATTCCCCCAGAAGTTCTTTTATTGTTGAGAATAATTTTCGCTACCCTTGTTTTTTTGTTGTTGTTGTTGTTATTCCAAATGAATTTGCAAATTGCTCTTTCTAACTCTATGAAGAATTAATTTGTAATTTTGATGGGGATTGCATTGAATTTGTAGATTGCTTTCAGCAAGATGGCCATTTTTACTATATTAATCCTACCAATCCATGAGCATGGGAAATCTTACCATCTTCTGAGATCTTCTATTTCTTTCTTTAGAGACTTGAAGTTCTTTTCATACAGATCTTTCACTTGCTTGGTTAGAGTCACACCAAGTTATTTTATATTGTTTGTGACTATTACGAAGGGTATCGTTTCCCAATTTCTTTCTCAGGCTGTTTATTCTTTGAGTATAGGAAGTCTACTGATTTATTTGAGATAATTTTATATCCAGTCACTTTGTTTAAGTTGTGTATCAGCTTTAGAAGTTCTCTGGTGGAATTTTGGGGATCACTTAAGTATACTATCATATCATCTGCAAATAGTGATATTTTGACTTCTTTCTTTCCAATTTGTATCCCTTTGACCTCCTTTTGATGTCTAATTGCTCTAGCTAGAACTTCAAGTACTATATTGAATAGATAGGGAGAGCATGGGCAGCCTTGTCTAGTCCCTGATTTTAGTGGGATTACTTCAAGTTTCTCTCCATTTAGTTTGATTTTGGCTACTGGTTTGCTGTATATTGCTTTTTACTATGTTTGGGTATGGGCCTTGAATTCCTAATCTTTCCAAGACTTTTGATATGAAGGGGTGCTGAATTTTATCAAGTTATTTTTCAGCATCTAATGAAATGATCTTGTGGTTTTATTCTTTGAGCTTCTTTATGTAGTGGAATACATTGATGGATTTCCTGGTATCCAGCCATCCCTGCATCCCTGGGATGAAGCCTACTTGATCCTGGTGAATGATCGTTTTGATGTGTTCTTGGATTCGGTTGTCAAGAATTTTATTGAGCATTTTTACATCAATGTTCATAAGGGAAATTGGTCTGATGTTCTCTTTCTTTGTTTGGTCTTTGTGTGGTTTAGGTATAAGCATAATTGTGGCTTCATAGAACAAATTGGATAGTGTTCCTTCTGCTTCTATTTAGTGGAATAGTTTGAAGAATATTGGTATTAGGTCTTCTTTGAAGGTCTGACAGAATTCTCCACTAAACCCTCTGGTCCTGGACTTTTTTGGAGTTGGGAGATTATTGACTACTTCTATTTCTTTAGGGGTTATGGGACTGTTTAGATGGTTCATCTGTTCCTGTTTTAACTTTGGCACCTGGTATCTGCCTAGAAAACTGTCTGTTTCATTCAGATTTTCCAATTTTGTTTAATAGGATCTGATGATTTTTTTAATTTCCACAGTTTCATTTGTTATGTCTCCCTTTTCATTACTGTTTTATTAATTTAGATACTGTCTCTGTGCCCTCTAGTTAGTCTTTTTTTTTAAGTTTTTTTTTTATTGTTTAGTAAATGTTTCCCCTTTTCCAGATCTCCCCTTTGTAACCTCCCCATTCCCTCCCCCCTCCCCCTGCCACTATGGGGGTATTCCCCCAACCACCCACCCACCTACTCCAGTCTTCTCTCTTAGCATTCTCCTATACTGGGGGATCTAACACACTCAAGCCCAAGGGCCTCTGCTCCCCCTGATGTCTAACAAGACCCTCCTCTGCCCATATGTGGTCAGCACCATGGGTCCCTCCATGTGTATTCTTCGGTTGGTGATCCAGTCTCCAGGAGTATGGAGGGGTCAGGCCAGTTACCACCATTGCTCCCTCCCTGGGGCTTCAAACTCCCTCAGTTCCTTCAGTCCCTTCTCCAACTCCTCGCTCTGGGATCTCACACTCAGCCCTATAGTTGCTGTGAAGTGACTCTTGGGTATTTCGAACTTTTGAGCTAATAACCACTTATCAGTGAGTACATACCATGTTCATTCTTTTGTAACTGCGCTACCTCTCTCAGGATGATATTTTCAAGTTCCATCCATTTGCCTGTGAATTTCATGAAGTCATTGTTTTTAATAGCTGAGTAGTATTGATTACGTAAATATACCACATTTTCTGTATCCATTCCTCTGTTTGAGGGACATCTGGGTTGTTTCCAGTTTCTGGCTATTATAAATATGGCTGCTATGAACATAGTGGAACATGTGTCTTTATTACATGTTGGAGCATCTTCTGAGTATATGCCCAGGAGTGATATTGCTGGGTCCTCAGGTAGTATTATGTTCATTTTTCTGAGGGTCTGCCAAACTGATTTCCAGAGAGGTTGTATCAGCTTGCATTCCCACCAGCACTGGAGGAGTGTTTCTCTATGTCCACATCCTCGCCAACATCAGTTCTCACCTGAGTTTTTGATCTTAGCAATTCTGACTGGTATGAGGTAGAATCTCAGGGTTGTTTTGATTTGCATTTCCCTGATGACTAAGGATGTTGAACATTTCTTTAGGTGCTTCTCAGCCATTTGAGTTTCTTCAGTTGAGAATTCTCTGTTTAGCTCTCTTCCCCATGTTTTGATAGGGTTATTTGGACCTCTGGAGTCTAGCTTCTTGAGTCCTTTGTATACCTTGGATATTAGCCTTCTATCGGATGTAGGATAGGTAAAGATCTTTTCCCAATCTTTAGGTTGCCATTTTGTCCTATTTACAGTGTCTTTTGCCCTACAGAAGCTTTGTAATTTTATGAGGTCCCATATGTCGACTCTTGATCTTAGAGCACAAGCCATTGGTGTTCTGTTCAGGAAAATTTCCCCTGTGCCCATGTGTTCAAGCCTCTTCCCCACTTTCAGTGTATCTGGTTTTATGTGGAGGTCCTTGATCCACTTGGACTTGAGCTTTGTACAAGGAGATAGGAATGGATCAATTCAAAATCTTCTACATGTAGAACACCAGTTGAACCAGCACCATTTGTTGAAGATGCTGTCTTTTGTCCACTGTATGGTTTTAGCTCCTTTGTCAAAGATCAAGTGACCATAAGTGTGTGGGTTCATTTCTGGGTCTTCAATTCTATTCCATTGGTCTACCTGCCTGTCACTGTACCAATACCATGAAGTTTTTATCACTACTGCTCTGTAGTACAGCTTGAGGTCAGGGAGGCTGATTCCCCCAGAAGTCCTTTTATTGTTGAGAATCATTTTTGCTATCCTGGATTTTTTTTTATTCCATATGAATTTGAAGGTTGTTCTTTCTAAGTCTATGAAGTTGGAATTTTGATGGGGATTGCATTAAATCTGTAGATTGATTTAGGCAGGATGGCCATTTTAACTCTATTAATCCTGCCAATCCATAAGCAAAGGAGATCTTTCCATCTTCTGAGGTCTTCTTCTATTTCTTTCTTCAGAGACTTGAAGTTTTTGTTATACAGATCTTTCACTTGTTTGGTTAGAGTCACACCAAGATATTTTATATTGTTTGTGACAATTGTGAAGGGTGTCATTTCCCTAATTTATTTCTCAGCCTGTTTATCTTTCGAGTATAGGAAGGTGACTTATTTGCTTGAGTTAATTTTGTATCCGGTCACTTTGCTGAAGTTGTTGATCAGCTGTAGCAGATCTCTGGTGGAGTTTTTTGGGTCACTTAAGTATATCATCATATCATCTGCAAATAGTGATATTTTGATTTCTTCCTTTCCAATTTGTATCCCTTTGACCTCCTTTTGCTGTCTAATTGCTGTAGCTAGAACTTCAAGTATTGTATTGAATAGATAGGGAAAGAGAGGGCAGCCTTGCGTAGTCCCTGATTTTAGTGGGATTGCTTCAAGTTTCTCTCCATTTAGTTTGATGTTGGCCACTGGTTTACTGTATATTGCTTTTACTATGTTTAGATATGCTCTTTGAATTCCTGATCTTTCTTAGACTTTTATCATGAAGGAATGTTGAACTTTGTCAAATGCTTTTTCAGCATCTAACGAAATGATCATGTGGTTTATTTCTTTGAGTTTGTTTATGTAGTAGATTACATTGATGGATTTCCAGGTATTGAGCCATCCCTGCATCCCTGGGATGAAGCCTACGTGATCATGGTGAATGATCGTTTTGATATGTTCTTGGATTCGGTTTGCAAGAATTTTATTGAGTATTTTTGCATCGATATTCATAAGGGAAATTGGTCTGAAGTTTTCTTTCTTTGTTGGGTCTTTGTGGGGCTTTTGTATCAGTGTGACTGTGGCCTCATAGAATGAATTGGGTAGTGTTCCTTCTGTTCCTATTTTGTGGAATAGATTGAAGAGTATTGGTATTAGGTCTTCTTTGAAGGTCTGATAGAATTCTGCACTGAACCCATCTGGTCCTGGCCTTTTTTTGGTTGGGAGACTTTTAATTACTGCTTCTATTTCTTTAAGGGCTATGGGACTATTTAGATGGTTTATCTCATCCTGATTTAACTTTGGTAATTGGTATCTTTCTAGAAAACTGTCCATTTCCTCCAGATTTTCCAATTTTGTTGCATATGGGCTTTTGTAGTAGGATCTGATGATATTTTGAATTTCCTCAGAATCTGTTGTTATATCTCCCTTTTCATTTCTAATTTTCTTAATTTGCATACTGTCTCTGTACCCTCTGGTTAGTCTGGCTAAGGGTTTATCTATCTTTTTGATTTTCTCAATGAACCAGCTCTTGGTTTTGTTGATTCTTTGAACAGTTCTTTTAGTTTCTACTTGGTTGATTTGAGCCCTTAATTTGAATATTTCTTGCCTTCTACTCCTCTTGGATGTATTAGCTTCTTTTTGTTCTAGAGCTTTCAGGCGTGCTGTTAAGCTGCTAGTATATGCTCTCTCTAGTTTCTTTTTGGAGGCATTCAGAGCTATGAGATTTCCTCTTAACACTGCTTTCATTGTGTCCCATAGGTTTGGGTATGTTGTAATTTCATTTTATTAAATTCTAGGAAGTCTTTAATTTCTTTATTTCTTCCTTGACCAAATTATCATTGAATAGAGCATTGTTCAGCTTCCATGTGTATGTGGGCTTTCTGTTGTTGTTGTTGCCCTTGAAGACCAGCCTTATTCTATAGTGATCTGATAAGAGGCATGGGATTATTTCAATCTTCTTGTATCTGTTGAGGTTTGCTTTGTTATCAATTATATGATCAATTTTGGAGAAGGTACCATGAGGTGCTGAGAAGAAGGTACATTCTTTTGATTTAGGATGAAATGTTTATATATATTCCATTTGGTTCATACTGTCTACTAGTTTCACTGTGTCTCTGTTTAGTTTGTGTTTTCAAGATCTGTCCATTGTTGATAGTGGTGTGTTGAAGTCTCCCATTATTACTGTGTGAGGTGCAATGTGTGCTTTGAGCTTTAGTAAAGTTTCTTTTATGAATGTTGGAGCCCTTGTATTTGGGGCATAGATGTTCAGAATTGAGAGTTCTTCTTGGTAGATTTTTCCTTTGATGAGTAAGAAGTGTCCTTCCTTATCTTTTTTGATGACTTTTGGTGAAAGTCTATTTTATCTGTTATTAGAATGGGTACTCCAGCCTATTTCTTGGGGCCATTTGCCTGGAAAATTGTTTTCCAGCCCTTTACTCTGAGGTAGTGTTTGTCTTTAATACGGAGGTATGTTTCCTGGATGCAGCAAAATTCTGGGTCCTGTTTATGGTCCAGTTTGTCAGTCTATGTCTTTTTATTGGGGAATTGAGACCATTGATGTTAAGAGATATTAAAGAATAATGATTGTTGCTTCCTGTTATTTTCGATGTTGTTTGTATGTTTGTGTGGCTATCTTCTTTTGAGTTTGTCGAAAGATTACTTTCTTGCTTTTCTTGGGTGTAGTTTCCTGCCTTGAGGTGGCGTTTTCCATCTATTATCCTTTGTAGGGCTGGGTTTGTGGAAACACATTGTGCAAATTTGGATTTGTCATAGAATATTTTGGTTTCACCATCTATGATTATTAAGAGTTTTGCTGGGTTTTACAGTCTGGGCTGGCATTTGTGTTCTCTTAGAATCTGTATGACATCTGCCCAGGATTTTCTAGCTTTCATAGTCTCTGGTGAAAAGGCTGTTGTAATTCTGGTAGGTCTGCCTTTATATGTTACTTGCCCTTTTTCCCTTACTGCTTTTAATATTCTTTCCTTATTTTGTGTATTTGGTGTTTTGACTATAATGTGACGGGAAAATTTTTTTTTCTGGTCCAGTCTATTTGGCATTCTGTAGGCTTCTTGTATATTTATATTCATCTCTTCCTTTAGGTTAGGGAACTTTTCTTTTATAATTTTGTTGAAGATATTTACTGATACTTTAAGTTGAGAATCTCATTCTCTTCTATACCTATTATCATCAGGTTCTGTCTTCTTATTGTATCCTGGATATCATTGGGACCTTTTTGCATTTGGTGTTTTCTTTGACTGTTGTGTCCATGTTTTCTAAGGTATCTTCCACACCTGAGATTCTCTCTTCTATCTCTTCTATTCTGTATGTGATGCTTTCATCTATATTCCTGATTTCCTTCCTAGGTTTTCTAACTCCAGCATTGTCTCCCTTTGTGATTTCTTTTTTGTTTCTATTTCTGTTTTTAATTCCTGAATGGTTTTGTTCATTTGTTTGATTGTGTTTTCCTGTAATTCTTTAAGGGATTTTTGTCTGTCCTTTTTAAGGGCTTCCAGTTGTTTACCTGTGTTCTCTTGTATTTCCTTAAGGGAGTTATTTATTTCCTTGATAAAATCTTTTATCATCCTCTTGAGATGTGATTTTAAGTTGAGTCTTCCTTTTCTGGTGTGTTGGGATATCCAGGGCTTGCTGTGGTAGGAGAGCTGGGTTCTGGTGATGCCAAGCAGTCTTTGTTTCTCTTCCTTGTGTTCTTGCCCTTGCCTTTTGCCATCTGGTTATCTCTAGTGTTAGCTGGTCTCACTCTCTCTGACTGTGGCTTGTCTTACCTGCAAGCCTAGGTGTCAATACTCCTTGAAGACCAGTTCTCTCTGAGAGGAATTTGGGGTTGGAGAGCTGTGGTTCAAGGTCAGCTCTGGGGTGCAGAGAGAAAAGAGAAGGATGTAATCTCCAGCTGAACCTTGTTTCCTGTGTCCTGATGTCTACAAGGGTCCTTCTTGGCCCAGTGAATTTGAAAGGAAGTGGTGGTCTTACCTGTGCTTAAATGTGTGTCAGCACTCTTGGTATACCAGCTCTCTCCTGGCACTATTTGAGCATGGAGCCCTGTTTCACAAGATCAGCTCTCCAGCCACTGAAAGAATCCAGAACCCCGTTCCTCAGTCCCTGTGTCCTGTGGATTCCAGGTGGGTCACTCTGAGCAGTCAGGCTTGCCCCAACTCCTGGGAGGCTAGCTTTCTCCAGTGCTGTTTGGCTATGGAGCCCTGGTTGCCCAGGCAGAGGTCTTCCACCACATATGGAAACCCACGAGTTTTCTTCTCACCATTGCTTTCATTGTGTCCCATAAGTTTGGGTATGATGTGTCTTCATTTTCATTAAATCCTAAAATGTCTTTCTTTCTTTATTTCTTCCTTGACCAAGTTATTATTGAGTAGAGCATTGTTCAGCTTCCATGTATATGTGTGCTTTCCGTTGTTTTTGTTGCTATTGAAGACCAGCCTTAGTCCGTGGTAATCTGATAGGATGCATGAGATTATTTCAATCTTCTTGTATCTATTAAGGTCTGTTTTGTGACCAAATATATGGTCAATTTTGGAGAAGGTACCTTAACGTGCTGAGAAGAAGGTGTATTCTTTTGCTTTAGGATGCAAAGTCCTACAAATACCTGTTAGATCCATTTGATTCATAACTTATGTTAGTTTCACTGTGTCTCTGTTTAGATTCTTTTTCCATGATCTGTCCATTGCAGAGAGTGGGGTGTTTAAATCTCCCACTATTATTGTGTGGTGTGTGATGTGTGCTTTGAGCTTAATAAAGTTTCTTTTGTGAATGTGGGTGCCCTTGCATTTGGAGCATAGATATTTAGAACTGAGAGTTCTTCTAGGTAGATTTTTCCTTTGATGAGTATGTAGTGTCCTTCCTTATCTATTGATAACTTTTTGTTGAAAGTTGATTTCCTCCTATATTAGAATGGCTATTCCAGCTTGTTCCTTGGGACCATTTGCTTGGAAAATTGTTTTCGAACCTTTTACTCTGAGGTACTGTTTGTCTTTGTCATTGAGGTGTGTTTCCTGCATGCAGGAAAACACTGGGTCCTGTTTATGTATCTAGTCTGTTAGTCTATGTCTTTTTATTGGTGAATTGAGTCCATTGATGTTAAGAGATATTAAGGAAAAGTGATTTTTACTTCCTGTTATTTTTATTGTTAGGGGTGGAACTATGTTTGTGTGGCTATCTTCTTTTGGGGTTGTTGAAAGAAGATTACCTTCTTGATTTTTCTAGGGTACAGTTTCCCTCCTTGTGTTGGTGTTTTACATCTATTATCTTTTGTAGGGTTTGATATTTGGAAAGATATTGTGTAAATTTGGTTTTGTCATGGTATATATTGTTTTCTCCGTCTATGGTAACTGAGACTTTTGCTGGGTATAGTAGCCTGGGCTGGCTTTTATGTTCTCTTAGGGTCTGTATGACATCTGTCCAGTATCTTCTAGCTTTCATAGTCTCTGGTGAGAAATCTGGTATAATTCTGATAGGTCTGCCTTTATATGTTATTTGACCTTTTTCCCTTACTGCTTTTAATATTCTTTCTTTTTTTTTTTAGTACATTTGGTATTTTGATAATCCTGTGATGGGAGGGATTTCTTTTCTGGTCCAGTCTATTTGGAGTTCTGTAGCCTTCTTGTATGTTCATGGGCATGTCTTTACTCTCCCTTTAATTTGGGAATCTTCACTCTCTTCTATACCTATTATCCTTAGGTTTGGTCTTCTCATTGTGTCCTGGATTGCTGGAAGTTTGGGGTTAGGAGCTTTTTGCTTTTTGCTTTTTGCTTTTTGTATTTTCTTTGACTGTTGTGTCAGTGTTGTCTATCTTCTGCACCTGAGATTCTCTCTTCTATCTCTTGTATTCTGTTGGTGATGCTTGCATCTCTGACTCCTGTTCTCTTTCCTAGGTTTTCTAACTCCAGGGTTGTCTCTCTTCATGATTTCTTTATTGTTTCTATTTCCATTTCTAGATCTTAGATGGTTTTGTACATTTCCTTTGCCTGTTTAATTGTGTTTTCCTGTAATTCTTTAAGGAACTTTTGTGTTTCCTCTTTAAGGGCTTCTACCTGTTTACCTTTGTTCTCTTGTATTTCTTTAATGGAATTATTTATGTCCTTCTTAAAGTCTATCATCATCATGAGAAGTGATTTTAGATCTGAATCTTGCTTTTCCTGTGCTATGGTGGGAGAATTGGGTTCTGATGATGCCAAGTAAACTTGGTTTCTGTTGCTTATGTTCTTATGCTTATCTCCAGCCATCTGATTATCTATAGTGTTACCTTCCCTTGCTCTGACTGGAACTTGTCCTTTCTGTGATCCTGTTTTTTTGTCAGAACTCCTCAGAGATCAGCTGTCTCTGTGATCCTGTGATCCTGAGATCCTGTGATCCTGAGATCCTGGGTTTGTCAGAACTCCTGGCAGTCAAGCTGCCTCTGGGACCCTGAGATCCTGGTGTGACCAAGCTCCTGGGATCCTGGGATCCTTTTATCCTGGCATGTTAGAGTGCCTGCGAGAGGAGCTTCCTCTGGGTGTTGTGGGACTGACTGCCAAGTTTCTGCTCTTTTAATGTATGTATTTTCTCTTCATTTATCATTTAGCTAATGACCTCATCAATGCTTATAAAGTAAACTGAAGTTGAGTTTGAACTACTAACATACCAGCTAGTATAAATCCACCTCCGTCTTACTTGCTATCAGAAACAACCCAAGTCTTTTGTGTGGCTCAGTATTTGACTAAAGGTATCATCTTGGTGACTTGCTGCAAACTAAGACAGAACAAATAAAAATCCAATAAAAATCCACTGCAGATAAGCAGTGCTGTGTGTTTTTTAAAAATGATGTTTTGGTTATTTTAATTATTAGTTTATTTGTTTATTTTAATTTTATTTAGGTTGGTGGAGAAAAATGATCAGGAAATAAATTCCCCCTTTCTCCTGGCCAATCTCTGGGAGCTGAGCCTTGGTGGGCAGTGTGTTCTTTAAATACATTTAGCTAAAGTCCTTTGGAAGGCTGGTTCTTATCTGTGAAGCTTGGTAATTGCTACACAAGCAGGATTCTATGTCTTCATTAAACTTTAATTAGGTAACTTCTAATCCTGCTCTTTATATTGTAGTACAACTTATGAAAGTGAAGTTATGTGCCTACCAAAGCCCTTCAGATGATGTCTCCAATGTTGTTAGTTCAGTTAAATCCCAGAATGCATCCTGCTGAGTGTTCTTTTCTGCATGCCTTCCAAATTCATGCAAATTTCAGGAAAATTTAATCCGTATGTTTCTGATTCATTCATTCTTAACTCATCATATCATTGTTTTCATAAACAATTTCATATCCAAGAAACTCAAGGATCATTAAAAAAAATACTTGTAATCTGGTTTTGGCTATATTTTTCTTCAATTGGAGCATATGTAATGTATATTGTTAAGTGTTAGGCATTACTTCTGGCTCTCCACCCCCACTCCACTTTAACTTCAGAATATACTGGCAAAAGGGAACTTCCAATGGCAATCACATGTAAAATGACTGTGCAATTCTGCCAGCAGCTGCCTTGCCAAGCCCAGGCTGACTCAATCATCGCGAGCCCATGGAACAAAGCCAACCTCGCCTCCTAATCGACTTCAGTGTACACGAGTCTCATATAAACTTTCTTCACTGACTCACCATTAAAAAAAAAAAAAAAGTCGCCTTCAAGGATACAAACCTGTCATTTGGTAAAAAGTGCAAGCTAAGATATGTCTGAGCCCTTTTGAAACAATGAAGTATCATGTTTGGCAATTATTTTGTTTGAAAATGGGAACTCATTTCTCTCAATCTTGTACAATATTGCTTAGTTTGTTATTATTATTTTTTTTTTTAAAAAAAAAACCACATCATTTTGGAGACATCAAATCTCATTACAGAGGACTTTAGCATTCATTTAAAAAAAATTACTCCAGATACCTAAGACATTAACACAAAAATAACAAATAGATGTTTATGCCTTGGCTCCTGGTTGAAGCAATCTGGTTGGCATTTTCTCAAGAGGATTATTTAAATTTTAAATGGAACAACATCTCATTTTGATTTCTACAAATATGCTAGGGCACAGAAGTAATTTATATGTACATGAAACTCTTCATTTAAGCACCTGGGTACTTGAGGATAATTAAAATACAAAGTACTCTTATTAACTTTCCCTTTTAAATTTCCACCCTTTTGCTTCTTCCTTGAGAACGAGGGGGGCTTCGAGCACGGACTGATAAGGACCAAAGACTCTTTTCTTTTTATCCCCATCACTGAATTCAGGGCTGCAGTCCCCTTTTGTACTTCTCTCCCTTGCATCCTTGTGAACTGATGCTCCAGTCTTCCCTGACACACCCATTTCAGTCTTCCCTTACACATCCATTTCAGTCTTCCTTACACACCCATTTTCAGTCTCCTCTTACACACACATTTTCAGTCTTCCCTTACACACCCATTTTCTTTTCAGAGTGTCTTTGTTTCCTAAACTTTCAGTCTCATTCATTGCCACTGCCAGAGACTTTAGGCTTATTGACTTGAATGCCCATTGTTTAATTGAGGAAATGACTGCCAGAATGTATCAAAATGATGCACAGTGTTGTAAATCTATAATAGGTTCAACAGGAGGTGTGGATAATTCCCACTCTTGTGTCATCGGCCATCAATTTCATTCCCACCTTCCATCATTGGCTATGTTAGAGGACATAACTAATTAATGGCTCTCAGAATGTTCCCAGAAATGTAAACATTGGACTCACTCTAGGCTTACTGAATCAGAAACTGTGAGCTGAAGACCTCTGATCTGCATTTTAACAAGGATGATTCTAATCTTTAGTCCTGAAGCATGTGTGCTCTGTGTGTATGAGTGTTTCATGTGTGTGCGTGTGTGCATGTGGAGGCCAGAGATCAACATCAGGACAGTCTTCAATGGCTCACCACCTGATTTTTTGGGTCACTCACTAAACCTGAAACTCATTGGTCTCTCACTTGTGAGCAAGCCCTAGGGATCTTCCTGTCTTTGCTTTCCAGAACTGGGATGACAGGTATGTGTGTCTTGCCTGGCTTTTTACAAGGGTGATGGGAAGTGAACTCAGGTCCTCATGGTTACACAACAATACTTGATTGCTAGGCAATCTATGCCTTGCCCTACAATCTCACCTCACTTCTGTTGCTGTTGTCATTGTTAGCGATACAGTCTCATATTCACTGGGCTGACCTCAAATTCTGTAGCTAAGGATGACTTTGAATTTCTGATTCTGCTACTTTCTACTTCCCAAGTGTTGGGATTGCAGCCCCTGAGCCACCTCTTGTGACTTTAATGACAAAACCATGAAGTCATCCCCCCTTTTTTTATGATCACCACAATGACATATGCTCTTAAAAACCTCTCGCAAACCAAAAATCCAACAGATGTCCACAGACATCCTTTTTTTTGTTCTTGTTAAAACATTTGTCTCATATGCAGATGTCTATTTCCCCCAAAGATGCCCTAAAACAGTGGCTCCAACATATTTCATTACTTTCCTGACATTATTTCAGGCATGTATAGTATAAGTAATTTTCTTTAGCCTCTTAATGTTTGTCTTAATTAAGCTTCTATTGTTGTGATAAGACACCACGAGCAAAAACAATTTGAACAGAAATGGTTTTATTTCGCCTTATAGCTTGAAAGTCTATCACTGAGAAGCCAGGGCAGGAACTCAGGGCAGGAACCTAGAGGTAGGAACTGGAGCATGACAGCAAGTAGCACTTTTCATGGCCTCTTTATCAGTTTCTTAGCTGATGACTAACCATAGACTAAGACCCAGCTCATGGTGAGCTGACTTGTAAGTAGGTTAAATGAGATAATAGGTGATCAAATTACATAGTAATTCTTAGTATTGGCTTAGATTTATCTAGTAAGATCTGGATATTTATCTATATCATCAGTTTCTATGTCATTATCTGTACAGAACCATCCCTTATTGTGATTATATTTCAGGACACAATTTATTGATCAAAAAACTAAAATGATGAAATCAATGTGTGTCCATGTGTATATGTCTGCAGACATATATCTTTTCTTTATTGTAGGAAAGCCCATTAAAGCTATGAAAAGAAAAAGCAATAAAACAAAAAAACAACAACATTGTTACTTCTCTGGCTTCTGGTTTTTTTGGTTTTTTTTTTGTTTTGTTTTTCGTTTTGCTTTTAATTTTTTAATTTATACCTTTAAAAATTATTAACATTATTTTTAATTGGCATATACAATTTACTTTCATTAGTTAAATGTCATGAACTTTAAAAAAAATCATTTATTTTTCTTTGCATGGGCTATGAGAAAACACAACTACGAATTTACATTTTTATGTCTTTGACTAAAAGCCAATAACTATCACAAGTTGCAAATTCAAATTAGAGTTGAAATTACAGCAGTTTGTCTAAACGTTCTTCTAGTGGACAAAAAAGGAGGAAATATTTTGCAGACCATCCTTTACCTCTTGGATAGTCATGATATGCATGGTATCATCTTAAAGCTTCTAGAAGGCTGGTAGTTTAAAGTGAAAACAACAACAATAATGACAACCCTTAAAATTATTTTTTTTTTTGATAATAAAATTTGATTGCTAGAAAATTTTAGAAAAATTTTCCATATAACATTACAAATCAATATAGTACTTCTAATGAACAGTTTACCTACAAGTACCAAAGTATGAATTGTGCATAAAATTTTATCTAGTAAACTTATTTCTAAAAATTTATGTTGACAAAAATATGTATGTATTGTGGGGTATCTATCACAGTATTATATACAATGGTGAATTATAAGAAACATGTCAAAATTAAATACAGAATTAATAAATTATGAAATTACTTGTAGACATTTCTATAATAAATAAAACACTATTTTTTAGGCTAAAACTTTAGAAGCCAATATTATCGTCATCTTATATGTTCACATTATAAATATGATTAAAATAAATTAAATCTTCTCTGGCTTCTTGAAATAAAACAATCCATTTTTAACACACACACACACACACACACTTGATGTAGCAATGTCCTGTATTTTTGTCTTAATTTTTAAAAGGCAGTGAATAATAGATGTGTAGAAGGCTCTGGAAATGGGACACAGTTTAGTGAGAATCAGTGAAAGTAACAATACCCAGCCATGCTTCAGAGGCAAAGCCAGCTAGAAGGGACAAAGAAAATTAACTGGAATCTATTTGTTCAATCCTGGCAGAAGAACATGAAGATTTTACAATTTTGTTTCTTTTGGGTAATTTTGTGTTGTTAGAGAGATGTCTTTATCCTCACCACATCATTTAAGATTGCATTTGGAATATAAAGGAAAAAACTTTTGGCAAATTTAATTTAGCCTAATTTACTTGAGCAAAGAAAGATTTATGAAGTGGGCAGTTCTCAGAAGCAGGAGAGATTTGGGGGACTCCACCCAACACTGTAAGCAGGCAATATTCACAGATGGGAGAAGGCAGTACAGAACCAAATCAGCTTGATTTGCTGCATGGGCTCTGCCTTATTTTGGAATGGTGTGATGAGACATTTGCCTTATATGGACATGGTCTGATCAGCTGGTAGCCTGTGATTGGCTGAAGTTCAGCACCGGTTTCTAGCTAAGCCTCAGCTACTTGTTTCAGGAATATGGTGTTGCTTACACCGAAGCTCACTTACACACTAAGTTAGATGGCAGTTCACTAAGAACAGAGGCAGCTTTAGGGCAAATTGAAGTGAACAGTTAAATCTTCAAACATCTGCAGATTCTTATGACTAAATCCATACTACTCCACAATTCCTTATCAGGGATTTAAAATCTGAAAGTTGTGGGAACTATTTTTACAGCCCTTCCTTAAGTGGCAGTATATTATCTGATCTTAAACTAATTAGTTGGGGAAACTAAATTAAGATAAATATTTACAGCCTTTATTTATACAGTTTGTGGGATATATTGTCATATCTGTAGAATATTTTTCATTGCAGAGTGAACTCCCAGACCCTTATGTATAATAACATTCAAAATATTGTGAAATTGGAATCATACACGGCCCTAGTGACTTAGTCCTAGTAACTGTGGATCTGAGCTCAATTTTCTTCCTTTTATGAGGTAGAAGTTCTCAATTGCATACTATTGTCCTGAAAATATTTCTTTGCTATCTGAAGTTCATGATTGTCACTAGCACAAAGAAAGCAACTAGCTTAGCCATGGCAAAATGACAGGAGACACAATTCAGAACTTAAGAATATGAAGAGTCTTATATAGTTTATCCCTTAACTACGATATTGGCTCTTACACAATGAATACGTAATCACTCCATAATGAATACATATGAAATATACATGCATGTAACACATGCAATATACAACGCCTATCTTTCATTAATTTAACAGCAAACTTGGACAAATAAAATGAAGCTGGTGTGTGTGTGTGTGTGTGTGTGTGTGTATCATGTATAAACTTAAAATAGATCATAGACTTAGTGTGTTAGATAAACTTTTTTCATTGCTGCAACCAAATACCAGACAGGCAAGTTAAGGGAGGAAAACTATTTTGGCTTAAGGTTTGAGGAGACACAGTCATCATCGCTTGCATGAATTTCATAGTGGTAGAAGTATGAGGCATCTGCTTATTACACAGCAGCAATCAGGAAGTAGAGCAACTCAGGCCAGAACTGGGTCGAAGCCCAAACCCTGTGTCTCTCAGATAGGTACCATGTCCCCAAAATTCCATCTATACCCTTCCTGTGGTGGTTTGAATAGGAATGGACCCCATAGATTTGAATACTTGGCCATAGGGAGTGGCGCTATTTGGAGGTGTGGCTTTGTTGGAGTAGGTGTGGCCTTGTTGGAGGAAGTAAGTCACTGTGGAGGTGGGCTCTGAGGTCTCTTCTTCTATGCTTTAGGCACTCCCAATGTGGTATGCAGTTTCCTTCTGCTGCCTGCAGATCAAGATGTAGAACTCTCAGCTCCTTCTCCAGGTCCATACCTGCCTGGATGCTGCCATGCTTCCCACCATGATGACAATGAACTAAACCTCCTAACCTGTAAGCCAGCCCCAATTAAATGTTGTCATTTATAAGAGTTGCCTTGGTCATTATGTCTCTTTACAGCAATAAAACACAAACGAAGACTCTCCCTAAACAACTACCCTCTGGGATTCAAGTATTCAGACACATTAGCCTGTAGAGGGACAGTTCACATCCAAACTATGACAAGTAGCTTTAAAAAGTTTTTTTTTTTTTATTATTGTAGATGTAAGCACACATACAAAGACATTAAGTGCATCCAGTATAGGCCGTCTACCACTTAACTTTTTCCAATTACATTATACAAAAGTAGTGCTTTAAATATTATCTTCAAGGACTGACTGGAGGAAGACTAAAGTTGTTTCCCAATGTTTTGTGCCAGCTTCTCAAAAGGATAGTTTGAGGGGGGCTATTATTAACTGAATAATTCAGGTGAAATATGAACTTATTTGAAATGCTCTGGTAATATTGGGAAGAAACAATGCAAGGCTAAGTTTTTGCTTTGCTCTGGGCTTGACTTCCAAGAGTGTTACCTGAATTTTTTATTATAAACAGAGCAATGGGTTTGAACTGCCACCAACGCTCTGCAGGCTGGTCATATGTCAAAGCCTGAAGCAGATCCTGAGAGTTGCTCCTGGCAGGCAGAAGAGTCGTTCTTTGTAAGAATTCACAGTATTAGTTTAGAACAAGACAAGTGTAAAGTGAAGAACTTGCTGTGTGGGTTAATAAAAAGCATAGACAATGTTTTTAATGCCTTATAATATTAAATTTAATAATATGTTCCTACAAACAAGTCTTTGGATCTTTACCAGACTCAGGCCTTTATGAATCAGGGCACTTATTGCAAGAGATGCTGTTTATGGCAGTTGAGGTAGCTGAGAAGTAGGAAAAGGACTGCCAGACAAAGGTGATTTACCAGCTAAATCAGTACCACTCAAAGGGCAAGGTGATGGGTACCAGTGACTAAAGGATTGCTTTTGGACTCCTGGGGCTCCCTGAACCCCAGGACTTCATCCTGGCAGTCAATGAAATAGTTGTCTATTTACACTGTAACAAATAATGGCTGTCTTAAGGCTTTCTCACACAAAGTCAGAATTTTTCTATTGTTTGCCATTACGTTAAAAAAAAAGGGGGGGGGAGTAGTGATTTCTTCCTTTAGAAGTTCTGTGTCCCTTAAAATGAACCAGAGAGGGCCAGCAAGGCTTCGTCTGGAAATAACAGCATCCTTTGGGGTCAATCTCATGAACTCCTAAATGAAACCCATGTTTCTAATGTAAAGCTTGAACCAGTAATTACTTAACCATTGGGGGCGGGGGTAATCCAGAATCCAGCTGTCCACAAACCATCAACACATCTTCCAGATTAGACCAAACTACAGATGGGGTAAAGAGTTAGCTGTCTAATATGGATTTTCATTCCGGCATTCAGCAGCTTATGTGGCGCGCACAGATGGTCGCTGTCTCATTTGTAGTCATCCAATCACGCTGCCCGCCTGTGTCTCATACTTAGTCTCCAGGAGTCCTTGCAAAACTCCAGTGACGGTTCTTCTTCCAGATGTCACCTAGACAAGAAGTGTGGCTGCTATCGCTGTGGACATAGGATGTACTTATGGCTCTTCAAGTCAGAGTTACTCCGAGCAAGGTACAGAGATGACATCTCAGCACTGCCTTTTGCTCTGCCCAGAGCTATTGAAAATGACTGTGTCCTAGACATGGCCTCTTTGTCAGGATGAAACTTGTTTCTCTTTTGCCTCGGTACCGTACAGAAAACCTTTGCTGCTTGCACTGCATGATCATGATGGCAAGGCAGAGGCCTGTGCCAGAGGAAGGATCTTGAATCATTTTACCATTGGCTGTTTCCAAGGCACCACACTACTCAGAAGCTGGCTTTTAGTAGTAACACCTGCACTTCTGTTATCATTTTTTGAAATCTTGACGATTTGGCCTCAATCTTTTTCTCTTGCATGGGTGGCTTTTATTTTTGTCTTTTCTAAAGTATGTGCAAGATTTTAACGGCAGAGCACTGAAGCATTTTAAGCTGTAGGGTTGAGAGTTTCTCAAGGCTAGTAATAGTTTTATTTTAATGTAAACATCTCCTGTTAAAAATCAAAAAGCATAAAAACAAAAAATATGCAAAGCCTCTAGGCAGCGGTGTCAATGTACAGGGGTTTTGGACTATAAAAAGCCAGGCTTAAAGGGATGGCGATGGGGGAAAAAATCAGAATTTTATTTAAAAGTAAGTTATGATTTTAAGTTATGACTCCATTCATTTTGGTAATATCAACACTGAGTATTTTTTCAAGCTTTTTTTTCTGCTCACTGCCAGCAGCACCACATATATCATCAGAATTATGAGGCATATGTCAACGGTGAAGAAAAAATTCTAGATCAGTAAAAGTTATTTCAGGAAGAATATTTCTAATAAATTTGTTTTAAAGAGATTTTTAAAAAACTGTTCCTAATTTATACATACCTTTGAAATGGAACTAACAATAATAACTTTTGCTGGTGCAATTAAAGAAAATGGGAAGATAATATTCTTTCCTGTAAGTAGCTTAACACAAAGAGTAAAGAACCTATATTTAGTCTAGACTAACACACCCATACGCAAACACTCCGAGAGAGAGAGAGAGAGAGAGAGAGAGAGAGAGAGAGAGAGATTATTTACTGTAGACCTATTCAAATAATTTAGAATCTCAAAATTTTGCATGTAGACTAACAACCTTAGAATATTAGACTAATGTGAAGATACTTAAAACAGTGGAGTTGACTGTTGAATTCTCACAATGTATCAGCACAGCTCAGGAGAGAAATTTTTGCTCATTGTCAATATTATCAGCACAAAACTGCCAATGTCTTTATAAGTTAATAGTTATGAAAAATGACCTTTATCTAAATATAACTCTAAGACTGCACAAAATTTTATTAAGTGCTCATGATGTGCAAGGCATTGGCTTAATTGAATCCCCCCATCTCTACAATTTAAATGATTAAAAACGAAAACAAAACCAAAATCAAACAAAAAACCAACCTGACTCTAGGTGAAGTCCTAGCCAAAGGCCATTTAATTTGTTATCTGGGAAGAAAGCCCAAGTGTGGGGACTGCTAGCTTGTTGTTCACAACACAGTGTTTTGTTCCCCAGAATGCATGAGACTGCAGTCTCTCTAATAAAGGCCATGTTGTGCGTCGAGATTCCAAGGCACACCATGGTTTTTATCTCTTTGGCATTGCCACCTCCACTGGCATATTTCATCCACACAGGTAGATTTGGATGGAGATGCTTTGAGCAGGTTAGGTTAAAAGTTCTGTACGATAATCCAACAGTTGAGAGAGTTGTATCTTATTTCCTGAAAAAGTTGTGTGAACTCAGCAGTAAGTATGTGTGTGGTAGTGGGAGAGAACTGATTATCAATTGAGCATGTGCAGTACTTCATGTTCTGAATTTCCCACAGTGTGTAGGTACAAACCTCCATGAAAACTGACCACGATAGAACACAGAATATTACTGCCTGGTGTCATCTGATTCCTAGGGAGAATCTGAGAAAGAAACAGTATTCTGACCACAGACTCTCCATTGTTTTTTTTAAAAATGTGTGTGTTGTTTTGCCTGCATGTATGTTTGAGTACCACACACGTCTAGTGACCATGGAGGTCAGAAAATGGTGTCAGATCCTCTGGAACTGAAGTTATAGATGCTTGTGAGCTGCCATGGAGGTGCCAGGAGGTTCTCTGGAAGAGTTGCCAGTGATCTTATCTGCTGAGCTGTCCTTTTAGCCCTGAAATCATATTCTTCATTAACAGACTATGATTCTCATTGGACTGGGATTTCGCTTTTCTTCTTTTCTCCATTGTTATTCAAAATATATTTATTGAGTATTTACTCAATAAATTTGGATGTTAGAGAATTAACCATGACTAAAGAAGCCTGTGGAGACTAAGAAATGAGTACCTCACACATCAGAAAGCTATGATATGAATGTGAGCAGACCTGAATTCTATCAGGTCTATGAAGCATACACATAGCACAGTGGGAAAAGGAAACACAGATGGCAGAGACTGGAGTGGCTGTGAGGTGAGATCTCAAACACACACATCATGTTCTACTACAGCCCCTCTCAACCTGTGGATCGAGACCCCTTTGGAGTCGACCAAACATTTCACAGTGTGTGTGGGGGTGTTGCTAAGGCATTGGAGAACATAGACATTGACATTACAATTCATAAAAGCAGCAAAAGATAGTTATGAAGCAGGAATGAAAATAATTTGATGGTTGGGGGTCACAACAACATGAGGAACTAACTATGGCGGGGGGTTGCAGTGTTGAGAATATTGAGAATTATTATTCTAACATGAGGGAAGATATTGTCAGCAAGGAGAGAATCTACCTTGCAAAATCACAAAAGGGATTCTAGTTCTCAAAGAAGTCAGGAAAGTTATTGTAAAAGGGCCACACCAAGATTTCCTAGAGAAATCTCCTAAACCTTTGATGAGCATGCAGCTCTGATGCTCATCCAGTTGTTTCTGAGTCTAGAAAAAGAAGAACAGCCATCGACCTTTCAATGAAACCAGCTTTCACAGGAGCTCATGACCTCTGTAATATAAAAGTGAACGTGACTAGGGAGAGCACTATTTCTGGGTAGCTTGGGCAAGCATTATAGAGCTATTCTTGATCTCCATCCTAATAACAAAGTTACAGTAAAAGAACCACAATACAAATATTTAGATTGCTTTATGAAGTCAGCCAAGTAGATTGTGAAGTTTCTATGTAAGAAATAAAAACTATTGAAAAGTGTCTGAAAGCAAGGAGAGAAAAAGGAAATAGGTTCATTGGTTTTTTCTTTTAACCAGATATTATTTACGAAGTTTACCAAGGTATAATTACAAAAATTATACATGCTAAATGTTTACTGTTCCATGAGTCTGGAAGGATTCACCTGTGAAACTGTGATAATCTAGATAGTAGACTGGCTTGTCCCTTTCTCAAGTCTTCACGTGTTCTTCAGGGCTTTGTGTGTGTGCATGTGTGGCCAGAACTCCTAATGTGAGTTCTATCTGCTAGTGCACGCCTTAGTATATACTAGAACATACGTGAAGCAGCTATAGCTAAGAGGGTGTGGTGTTGATTCATGTGTTAGTAGAGAGATAAATAATAGACAGCTCACAAGTGAAGATGCCACGGGAATATGCAAAGGGTGTCTTGCTGGAACCACGTGACACAGAGTTGGAAATGACGGGTTATATGTAAAACAATGCAGATTGCAAACTTGTCACAATTGGGATAATTTAAATCAATAAGGAATGTGGTGGTCCTTTTCTTTTGCCTCCCCTCCCCCATTTTTGTAGTGTTGAAGATGAAATCCAGGCCTAACATAGGCTAGACACGCACTTTGTCATAAAACTCACTGCGGCTTTAAGAATGACAATGTTAATAGGTTGATTGTGAGGTAGAGAAAATAAAATTATAGGGTAGCATAAATAAATGAATAAATAACAAACATGTAACTTAACACCCATGGAAAGGAAGCCTTTGCCTGGAAGAACACCTACAAACCGTGGAATAAAAGTGAAATATTTTCTGTTTTCAACCCCTGTGGAAACAACAAAGCAAGATCACTGCTAAGATCACTGGGAATTACACCTCAGCAATGACTTATTGACAAAGAATAAACAGGGCCATTAAGACAGGAAGATCTGGCAGACATCGCCCTTATCAAACGATCAAACCGACCATGGCTAATAAGGAGGTGATTTACCGTTATGTGTCTTCTTGTAGTCAAAGCTTCTTGTCTCAGGAAACAATGGAAGGTAGAGGGAACTCGCTCGGATTCATGGTTTACAAAGGCCCAGGCTGGCAGAGAAGGCACAGCGGAGAGCTCAGTTCACATCCTGGCAAACCAGGAAGCAGAGACAGCAATTCCGGAACTCAGCTAGCTCTCTGGCATCTGGGCCTTCAGCCCCTGGGATGGCGTCACTTACATTCATGGTGGGTCTCTACCCCCATGTTCCCCTGAAGTAATCATCTGCAGAAGAACACTCACCGATGCCCCATTTCCTAGGTGATTCTAAATCCAGTTAGGTTCTCAAGATTAACCACCACATTCCTTATGAGATTCAGGGAGAGGTACACAGTATCGCCTTTGTTGAGTCCTTTCCAAAGAATCTAACCTCAAGAAGTCCGTCCGAAAAATTCGAAGTATGGCATGGAAGAAAATGACAAGCAAATGTGCATTTGAGCCTGTGGTCAATCCTAGGATGCTCAGAGTTTGAACAATTGGAGAAATTAAAATACCGACTCAATGTGAATAGCGTTTTATACCCATATACAACTTTGGGCATATAATAATAGCTTTGTGGTTTTCTAGAATGGTCTTGTTTTTGTGAAAAGTTAGGGAATATACTTAAGTTCTTTGAAAAATCTGTATTTTCTGCCATTGAATAATAAATGTGTTATAATTTCACATAAACATTATACATTACATTTTATACCTTTTTTTTTTTTTTTTTTGCAAAGGCTGTTGTTAAATTTTAAAGCATTTAAAGTGAGGAACAAATACACATTATGGTAAAAAAAAAAAAAAAGCAGATTTTGAGAGTAAGCATACTATACCATGAGATATGTGCATAAACTAATGTTAATCTATGTCCTGGTAGCTGTTCCTTGATTTCTAAAATTCTTTCCTTTGAATGGGTCTTCAGAAAGTTAAACAATACTGTTACTGAAAACTATACCAGAGTCTTTGTTAATGAACATTTAAAAAAATGCAGTTTTCACCAATGGAAGGAATTTTGTTCCAAAGTTACAAAGTTGAGCAGGCTTCACTATACACACAAATAAAATACAAGAATTCTGAAAGCCCAGTACAGTAAGAGATGCTCCAAGTTCTTGACTCTTGACCTCCACGTCCTGTTTTCACATAATTTTCTGGAGAGGTCTGTTTCTCAGCTTGTGGAGATGACTGGTCTTGACTTCAGGATGTCATTCAAGATGATCTTGACTTCAGGATGTCCCAGAATAAACCTGGACAAACTCAAGGTCATTGTAAAAGTGCCATCAGACAGAGGAGGAGACCTGACCAGATTTAAAAACACAGATTGTGAGAGTAGTTTTGTGACTGTAAAAAAAAAAAAACCAAAAACCATTTATTTACTATCATTTTAAGCAGGGCTTAAATATAACAAATTTCACTGCATGTTTAAGTAGAATTTGTTAAAATGTACAGTCAAAATGCTTTCTTTTCTCTTTTCTTCATTTGGAAGTTAAAAACTATTTAACAGAAGGGAGCATCTGGGACACTAGCATCTAAACACAATCCTGTTTGGGAACTGTATGCCTTCCTGGGGTTCTATTTTCTTAAGTGCTTAATTGAGGAGAGCAACAGGGAGTTCCCTCCTCTTCTCCGGAAGCTGCAGGAGTTGAGAAGCAGCCTGAGGGCTGTGTGGAGGAGTGTGGCTGTGGTGTGTTTTCCTAAGGAACCTAGTTCTGTTCTCTGAGTTGTGAGGCTCTGGACGGCTTTCAGTTCATCTCTCACACTGTTGTTTTTTCAGATTTTCCACAATGGCTGTTAGCTAGATAGTAAGCGTTGTTTCTATTTCACCTTTAATATGGCAAACCGTAAAGACTGAACTTTGTATTTTTTTTTTTTAAATTTAGAAGATCCAAGAGAAAACTGGATTTCTGAGAGAGAACCATGCCATGTAGCCTAGGTTCACCTCAAACTCCTAATCCCTCCTGCTTCTGCTCCTAGGTGTGTGCTAACACTCCCTCCCCCCACCCTCCGAAAGTGTCTTAGACCTTTTTAAATGTTGAGGGATAGAAGCAAAACTTTGAAGTCTGGAATTTACTGACAACTGCTATCCAGTAACTAAAAATAGGGAAATTCATTCCGTTTGTCTCACTTCCTGATGTAATCTAGCTTTCAGAACTAGAGCAATCAGGCTTGTTGCAAGGCACGTTTATATCTGTCCTGTTGTCTCACAACAGTCTCATGAGAGCAATATCCAGAACATGGTCCTGCATTCTGTCCATTTAAAAAAACTTTTCTGAGTTCTCTCTCTTGCTTTGTTTAAGATCCTCCTGTGAGTGTCCTTTATATCAGTAGATCATATGTTGTATCAGATAATCTCCATAAAACAAATACCCTGTTAGCTTTAGACAAATGTGCTTGGCTCACAGGCAGCCGCCTGCCGTCTTGTCACTGTCCAGCAGTACCGGTGGACAAAGCTACTCCAGTGTGAAGCCACATACAGATCGTGGTGGCTTCATGGGCTCCCATTCTTCCTGCTCGTGTATTTGCATAAGAGAAGTTGGGTTGTTGCTTGTGGTGTTGAAAGAGAAACCACAAGAGAAATTCAAACTGGAAAAGTTTATCAGTGGCTCACAGGGAACCGGGACTCCATGTATCTAACAGCTGAGTTATTGTGTGTCTTGAATGCCCACTAACAAGCCCAGTGGCCGGGAAGACAGTTGACTTAATCAATTTGGAATTTCTTCTATCCTTCTCACCGACAGAGGAAGCTTTCTTTTCCATGTGGGATAATGGAGACGAGTGGACATATTGAGATTTGAAATGTAATTTAAAATCTTAGTCCTGTAAATAACACTTAAACCACTTTCAGCACACGGATGGCTGTGAGTATGACTAATATATTGATGATTTCTGAGGGGATTGGTCCTCACCTTTCAGCTCTTTTGAGGCAGGTTCTCATCGCTTTTAGCCACTGTGTATGCCAGGCCTGCTGACATTCAAGGTTCTAGGGATTCTCCTGTCTCTGCCTAAATCTTTACATAGGAACCCTGTGATTACAAACACACGTCACTGCTTCCAGCTTTTTTGTGCACTCCAGGGATTAGAATGCCTGGCAAACATTTTACCTACTGCACCAGGTCACCGTGCCCTCAAGGTAAGTTGTTTTTTTTTGAAAATTTTAGTCACCAATATTTCAGAAAAGATACATGTTAGCAGATGAATGATAAGAAAATATGAAGTGAATTTTATGTTACTTTTGCCTTGTGAGGAATTCTAAATTAATCATGCATATTACACCAGCAGAAGCCTTCTGTATAGGACAAAACACATTTTATGTGGGGTTCAGATGCAATTTGGTGGGACAAACAGCATCTAGATCTGGAAGAACAAGGCCTATATTCTCATTGGAGATAGCTTTCCACCACAGGAGAGAGTCTTCATTCCTATAATTTATAAGAATTTCACTCTTAGTTGAGGTTTCTTACAGGCAATCTACAATGGTAAGGCAGATGAGCAAATGCAGACTGCATGTGAGGCTGAGGGGCTTGGGTGCCAAGTGAAGTGTTTGGACAACTCTTAAACATCCCAAATAGGATGGGGGTGAACATTTACAATATTCCAAATATCAATTCCCAAATGGAATGGAGGGGAACAGTTATAAGATTCCAAATATCAGTTCAAATTCAACGTAAGTTTTAAACGGAAACATAGCTTGCTAATTTGATAGGGGAACAGTGTTTTAAGGTATGTGGGTCCTTGTAAACAAACAGGCATAAGAATGGTAGGGTTGAGTGGGTTCAAACCTCAGAATTGTAAACAGCAGGAGTAGAGCCAACCTTACCTACTTCTACCTGCTGTGGAAAACCTAACCACGACACTGCACTGAGGACCATGGGCATTGGGTCAGGTAGAGTAAACGCCTGGAGTTTTCCATGTTCCTAGACTCTGCTGCTTCTCCTTCCAGTCTGGAGAAGGAGAATGCAGACTGTGAACCACCTGTTTTGGACTTTGTTCTGTCCCTCCTGAGTATCGTGCCAGCGATGCCCAGCTGCCACCAGCAGAGGAGAGGCAGGACACAGTAGGACACAATGCTGTCCCGTTTCTGCTTCAGTGTACACTAGTGAAATAAACATTTGTTCATTTTGGATGGACATTTGTCTCTTTCTGTTTTAGTTTAGAAACACTAATCTACTTGTCCATCTAATTCCAATTCAAAATTTCTGCCTGAGAGAGAAACGGAGAGAAGCCGAGTTTCTGTTTATCATCTGGATTAGATTTTATGTGTTCAGCAAACTTCACAGTGCAGTAATGGAAGAGACTTGGTAAAATAAAGATTCCAGAAAAGGAAAATAAAACTTGAGAAAGGGCTTTTAGACTGACACCAAATATGAAGATTATAGACCAGTATGACTTCAACTAATAGGCTGGGATTTTATGGAGTCTAAGTCACCTTACTTCTGGGAGGTAGTTTTTGTCCCTCTTGTTAGAAGTACAAAACACTTTGTGAGCCAAAAAGAAAAAAATGTTTTAAATAAGTAGACCTGATGATCAGCCCTGTGAAAGTCATGTATTTTTGTGTGAGCCCAGCTTCTTATCTGATGAGGGCAAACTTAATCCTAGCTCAGGCGTGTACTTGAAGGCAAGCTCCCTGTTCAGTATGCTTGACTGTGTCATGAAGGTGCTAGCTACACCTGATGTTTTTTTGTTGGTTTTTTTTTTTTGTGTGTGTGTGGTTATTTGACCTTTCTCTACTCTTCCTTCCCAGGAAAGCTTGAAACTGCTTTGGGCGGAATGACCACAGGGTCTAATTTTCTGACTTTCTTTTCTTTTCTAATTTTTATTAGTTCTTTGAGAATTTTCTGTGATGTATTTTGATCGTATTCGCCCCCCTTCCACTTGCTCCTCTCAGATCCTTCCCCTGTTTCCGACCCACCCAGGTTCATGTGTCTTTTTTCATCTACCCACTGTAGTTTATGTTATGCTTATACTCTTGGATATATGATCACCATCAGTGGAGAATAGTCAATCCATCAGAGGTTACCTCCTTAAAGAAAACTGACTCCCTCTCTTCTTCCTGGGATCATCAACCCTCTTGAGATTATTTCTGGCTTCAGCCTATGCGTGTCTTGTGCATGCTGTCTCATTGCCATGAGTTCACATGTGCAAATGACCAGCTGTATCCAGAAAACAAGCTTTTTGTAGTCATTTACCACCTCTTGCTCTAACAATCTTTGTGCCCCCTCTTCCACCATGATCTGGTAGTCTTCCAAGGAGGATTGTGATATAGATGCCCCCATTTAAAGCCGAGCATTCTGGAGTCTCTTATTCTCTGTACCTTGACCAACAATGGGTCTTGGTGTTAATTTCCATCTACTGTGGAAAGAAGGTTTGATGAATGCACTTACATGATGGGCTTACATGGTATGAGGAAGCAATTTTTCTAATGTACCATAAAAGTGGCCTTTACCAGGACTGGTGTTCTGTGCTCAGGACTCGGGCCAGTCACAACAGGTGCTCCTTAATTTGAGTATCATGGAAGTCTGTGCTTCTTTTAGTACTTAAACATACAGAGCCATCTAATTTGTATTCACTGAGCACTTACTATGTGTCAGGAACCATGTCAGATAACTTAGATACATCAGTGAACCAAATAGACATATTCTATCACACCCACTACCACCTTAGTAAATGCATAGAACACTTAGGACTGGTATCTTTCAACATTTATTTAAATCACTATATGGGGAAGACATCTCTGCTGTATTATTAATTCGCACAAGAGAAATTTAAGACATTCATGAAGGAAAGGTGACTGTTGTTGGAATCATGCCCAGTCAAGCCAGAGTTGCAACTGGATTGGAGTGGGTCATACAGCTGGAGTATTTAGGGTCCCCAAAAGCCTTGTATTATCAGGTTAGGAGAACATTTGTACATGCTCAGGATTTGTTGGGATTCCAACCCATTGACCTGTTTTGGTTCTGGTAGATTCAGGAATCTCAGACTAATGTAATTTCTCTGTAGTCTTTCTCTCGGTGGGCATGGGCATTCCTTAATTCCAACTCAATAAAGACAAGGTACTGTTTAGAGAATGGAAGAATGTTGACATTGAAAGACTTTGATCAAAAAAAGATGGCAAATAGTCTGAGGTGTAGAAATTAATAGAGCACGTTCCTGATTGGGACGCATGGAGTTCCCACATTCTATTTTACCTTAGAAAGATGACTATGTAAGGACTGGCAATAGAAGGCAGTTTTGGAAAACAGCTTGCAAAACTCTGATAGTGTCTCAGACTGTCACAAGTTGCAGACTGGAGCATACTAATCCCACTTCCAGAAGAGTTTTATGATAGTATGAAAGGAAAATAGGTCAGAAACCTTGGAGTTCTTTCTGTGCCTATCTCCATGCTGGGATTTTGTCTTCATCCTATATGTGTTTTGTGCACATTTATATCTTTCTACATTAGGTAGAACATGACACACTCAGCTACAGTCAATTGCTTCCTATGTGTGGTCAGACCTGTGAGGGTTATATTTGAGAGTGGATTGGGTGCTAGAAAGCACCCAACAGAGAATGCGAAGTCCTGCAGGGAAAGTTCTTGAAAGAAGTGAGGTTTCTTCCAAGACTTGAAACAAGAGAGAGTTAATCTTCCAAAGCAGGGACCAATTTCTTCTAGCAAGGGGAGCAAAATTACCTTACTTTAGGAATCGGAATGAGTTTAAATAGGACCCATGTTCCAGAGAAGAGGGAGACTATGACAACACCTCTAGAGACATGGGACACTTATAGACAAAATAACACTGTGAAAGGGTTTTGTGTTTTCTTCTTGTCTGAGACTAACTCATGGGTCAGAACATGAGGTGATAAAAGTAGACTACCTAGAATCCTTTGTTGTTGGTGTCATGGGGGCCATTGGTGCTGTCAAGGATGAAGGGCACATTGAGAATGCTTCTCCTTGCTGGTAGGCATAGCTAATCACCTCCTCATTACCCACGCATTATGTGGCACTAAAGGATGCTTTTTGGTCCCTGAGGCTTTGAGTTCACTATTTCACAATCTTCTTCCCCACCTCCCACCTTATTTGAATGTCCCCAGAGTACTTTAATTTCCCCTGAAACTGTGAGCTATGATTCTCAAGGGGCACATGTTTCTTATCAAAAGTGTGAATCACAATTCTTCCTTGGTAGCATTCATTACTGTAAGAACCAAAGGCAACATGATTGCAGGGTGTCTACTTCGTACCTTTTACACATGGATGTTAAACAAAGGTTGTAACTCCTTCCACTGGGAATTGAGACACTCCTGAAAATTTCAATTATCAGAAAACAATCAACTATTGTAAAGCTTCCCACTGATTACATACATTCATTAATGGTTTTTGTGAAAAAATAAACATGTATTAAATAAAACAATATAAAGAATTTTATTTACATCTCACCTAACCTCACAAATATTGATCTATATTAATCTTTTATCTACATTTCTTCCTATTTCATATATGTTCTTTGCATTTTTCATTTTGAAACTTGTCCAAGTTCTATGCTATTATATCTGCAAATATCTTTCCATATATCTTTAAAAAACTTTACACCCTATGCTAGAAGGTGTTGAGCTAGCATTGATTATTTGTGTGCTTTTATTTTGAGTCTACCATGTGGGAATTCAAACATCACAGGGGATAAATAAAAGAGAGCTGAGCCTTGTCACACACAGGTCACACAAGATATAATCACATCTTTACAAATTAAGAATATGTTTATCCCTAAGTATTCAAATAACAAATGTCTTGTAAATGCCATTATATTTTATGATTTGTTTGATATAGATCCAAATATATTTCTAAAGGATAATAGATAATTTGGCAGCAGCTAAATATCTAGATTGCTACGAATTCTGATTCTTCTATATTGAATGTTCTTATGATGCAGTAAAAATATTTACAGCATCGTAAAGTTATGTGTCCAGCTGCCAAGGACCAGCCTTGGCTTGGAGAAGGAGTCCTGAGAAAGGTATGTTTAGAAGCAGGAGAAGTGACACAAAGTCAGTGATGGGTACAAGCTGACATCTCTGTCTTCTGCTCCAGACAGTGCTCTAGACAGCTCATTTAGATAGCTCAGCTCTTGTAGACTAAAGCTCAGTCTTTTATTTACATATCAATTCAATTATTACCCCAGGTTCCCTTTTGACTATTCCACAAATCAGGATTTTATGACCTTAGCCCCTTGATTCTTAGAAAATGAAGCAAGTACTTTTTTTTTTTTTTTTTTAAAACAGCAAATGAATTCAGATATCTACCTGCCTTTGTAAACAAAAACAATAAGCTAGCTTGGTGGAATCCTGTCCTTTGATTCCTCACTTCCTCACTTCATGGTGCTCCTTTTGCACCATGAGCCTTGGCAGGAGTATATTTCCCAAAGTAGGAACATATGCTACACTGTTATACAAACAAGCCTTATGCCTAGCAACCATCAACTCGCATGGAGGCTCATGCCCTGCTTGCTTTGTTCCAGGGATAGGAACTGTGTTACAATATCCCATCCACAACCATGCAAGACTGGGCCTCCAGCCTTTGGATGGAGTTACTAAGTTGCTTCCTTTGATAATTCAATATAATATCTGTATGTGTATGTGTGTGAAAAGGTGCATATGTGGTATATGCAAACAAACACCAAGGTGTCTAAATGTTTATTCCCATGCACACACATGGAAGCCAGAAGAGTGTCAGGTGTGTTGTTATATAAATTTACACCTTATTCTTCCAAGACAGGTTCCTTCATTGAACCAGAAGCTAGGCTGGCAATCAGCAAGACCCCACAATCCTCATATCTCTGCATCTAGACTTATAGGCACATGCATGCCCACAGCTGGCTTTTTATGTGGGTGATGGGAGTTCAAACTCAGGTCTTTGTGCTTCTGTAGCCAGTGTTCTTATGTACTGAATCATCTCCCCAGCCCCAGATCTCTTTTTTTTCCAGTTTTAACTGTGCCACTAAAATTAATGGTTATGTCCATGAGCTATTTGCTCAAACTATCTAAATATCAGTTTTCTGAACATAAAGAAGAATATGTTGATCTTTAATTGATTACTTGGTATGCTTTTATTTTTGAGTCAGTAATGCAAAAATTGGGACTGACAAGGCTAAGTAAAATAGATCTGAACCCTGTTAAACATGAGCTACATGAGTTAGGATATCTTTCTTAACTGACTTTCACCTTGGTTTCTGAATCTGTGAAATATAGTCATTAGCTAAACCTGAAGAGATTTCTGTGTGAGCACATAGTGGTGAGGTACAGGAAAAGCTGAAGAACATAGGAACATGTGAAGATATTGATGGCTGCAGTAATCCTCCAACTGTAGTAAATATAGCTTGCCTAGCAACTGTTGATGAGGATGAGGCTAGAAGGACAGGCAGTGACTGGAGCTCCATTTTCCACAGAGGGGCTTTCTAGTCACATATGGCTACTGAGCACTTGAAATATAGCTATCCCAAATCAAGACGAGTTACATGTAAAGTATATGCTTGTTACTTACGTTGTAGCATGAATAGACAGTATAGTAGTTGTTAATGTCTAGTGTGTGACTATGTTAGGTTAAGTAAGTAAGTAAATATAAAACTTAAGTTCACTCTTTCTCCCTCTCTTGAGATAAGGTATTGCTATATAAGTCTATATAGTCTTGAAAGTTGCCACATAGCCCCAGTTGGCCTCAAATTCATGATCTTTCTGCCTTGATCTTCTGAATACTGTGAGTACAAACATACAACATTGTTAAAATACTCACATTTTACCATTTTTTTCTTTTATGAATGGCCACAAAACTACTTAAATTATCTATGTGGCCTTGCATCATTTCTTTTAGATAGTACTGCAATATGTCAACAATTACCATTCCTCTTGTCTATCCAGTCAAACAAGTCTGAAATTGGGTGATGTAACCCATGGGCCTCTCCCCTTTATGACATAAAACTTTTCAGGTCCCTTAATGGCTTCTATTTCTTTTGTAGCTTACACATCTGGCTCCAGCTCTTTGCTGTGCCCAGTTATTAGAAAACCACTTAAATGCTTTCCCTACCTAATGGTTCCTTACTTCTATACTGCTCTTTCAAGCTTTTAATCTCTCTACAGTCTTCAAAGACTCTTAGAATTCTCCAATGAGGCATAAATCACAATTGATCTCTTGTGGGGGGAAAGGAAAAGAGGTATGCGTGTGTGCATACACACACAAAGGTAAACCTCAGATACATGGTCAACCTTGTTTTATGAGACAGTCTTTCACTGGGACCTGGCTAGAGCTTGCTGATTAGGTTGGTCTTGCAGAACACTTGTCCAACATCTCCCCATCATGTGACACTGCAGACTGGATTTTTGTGGTTGTTGGGAACTGAACTCTGATCCTCAGGCTTGCGTGTAAGCACTTTACAAACTGAGCCATCTCCTCAAACCCTGATTCCAACTCTTTAGATACTATCTACTCTCCAGTTTGTCTGCAAAGGGCTTTTCCTTCTCAGCACAGCAACTCCTCATCCCTGGTACAGGTCATCACAAAGAATGCAATGGTTATGATTCAGAGAGCATGGTTGGAACCCTAGCCCCTCAACCTACCACCAAACTTTTAAAAAGTTACTAAGCCTCTTTAAGCCTCATTCTTTCCCAAAGAAAGTATAATAGTACAACTTGCTACTGGAGAAATTTTGCAAGGCTTAAATGAGGTAAAGCACACATGCAGCCTGATCCAAAGTGAAACCATGATAAATGTTATTGTTAAGTATTTCCTGCAAAAGCATCCTGCCCCCCAAAACACACACACACACACACACACACACACACACACACACACACACACACCCCTATCAACCCTCAGTCTTTTGCATGGGTTTCTGCAACACTCTGAACACTCCTCAGTCACAACTCTGTGTTGTTTCTCTCTGATTTCTTATAGTTCCCTTTTCATTAATGGCTTTCTAAACATCTTCAGAGAAGTGTAGACCTGCAGTTCCTGGGAACTCACTAGAAGTTCAAATTTCTGAGGCTATTTTCAGAGACACTGAATTTATAATTCATATTGCAGCCCCAAGATCTGCATTTTAACAGATCTTCAAGGCAAGGTCCATGCTTACATTTGAGAACAATTTCTGGGCCTAGGATATATCCAATTTGTCTCATACTACTACCCAAAATCAATGACTATTTGTCAAATGTGTAAGGTGTATGAATTAATCCTAATGACAGTATGGGACCATAGACAGACTTCAAGTAAGGAGTGTCACTGTCTGATTGTCTTTTAGGTTAATTC
The DNA here is from genome assembly GCA_019843965.1 of Rhynchomys soricoides. NCBI lineage: Eukaryota > Metazoa > Chordata > Mammalia > Rodentia > Muridae > Rhynchomys > Rhynchomys soricoides. The sequence goes on from JADRCH010000256.1 coordinate 2,295,465, forward strand.
TTAGAAGCTGTGAGCAGTAAAATTTACATAAAGTTACTAGAAGCAAATGAATCTGCTAGTAAAATTTACTGTCTGGATTCACAATTTAGGTAGAAAATAGTAATTATTTATAAAAAGGATACCTTGTTTTAGAAACTTACACATTCACAGTAAAATTTATTCTTTTAGTATTATGATTAAATATAATGTTTTATAAGTTTGTTGAGAAAGTAGGTATTTTATATGCAAAATAATAAATAAATATAAAATGTATATTCATAAAATGTATTCTCACAAAATGTAATTTAACTTCTAAAAGTCAGGTCTAAAACATGGATTTAACATGTCTGTGAAAGATAATCTGGTGAATTATAAAAGTAAAATTCATAGCAAGTGGGTTATATTACAATATTAAAATATACTGAAACTTCATTGTTAATATAGAAATATGTGTTGTATTGTCTGAGAATACATTAGTATAAAGAACATATATTAGTCATTTCATTTTGTATTAAAATGAAATAAATCAATCACCTAGAAATATTTCTTTTCTTTTTTAAATTTTTGGATACTTTATTTACATTTCAAGTGTTTTCCCCTTTCTAGGTCTCTCCTTTGGAAACCACCTATCCCATACCCCTCCATTGCCTCTATGAGGGTGCTCCTCCACCCACATACCCACTCCCATCTTCCATCCCTGGCATTCCCCTGTACTGTGGCATCTAACACCCTCAGGCCCAAGGGTCTCCCCTCCCACTGATGGCCAACAAGACCATCCTCTGCCACATATGTGGCCAGCACCATGGGTCCCTCATGTGTATTCTTTGGTTGGTGGTCCAGTCTCCGGAAGCACTGGGGTATCAGGCCAGTTGACACTATTGCTCCATCCATGGGCTGCAAACTCCCTCAGCTTCTTCAGTCCCTTCTCCAACTCCTCCACCTGGGACCCCACACTCAGTCCAATGGTTGCTGTGAATAGAATCTTGGGTAGTCCATAATTTTGGACTAATATCCACTTATTAGTGAGTATATACCATGTTCATTATTTTGTGACTGAGTTACCTCACTCAGGATGATATTTCCAAATTTTAACTTTTTGCCTATGAATTTTGTGAAGTTCTTTTAATAGCTGAGTAATATTCCATTGTGTAAATGTACCACATTTTCTGTATCCATGCCTCTGTTGAGAGACATTTGGGTTGTTTCCAGCTTCTGGATATTATAAATATGTCTGCTATGAACATAGTGGTGCATTTGCCCTTATAACATGTTGGAGCATCTTCTGGGCATATGCCCAGGAGTGGTATAGCTGGGTCTTCAGGTAGTATTATGTCCATTTTTCTGAAGGTCCACCAAACTGATTTCCAGAGTGGTTGTACCAGCTTGCAATCCCACTAGCTTTGGAGGACTGTTGCTCTTTCTCCACATCCTTGACAGCATCTGCTGTCACCTGAGTTTTTGATCTTAGCAATTCTGACTGGTGTGAGGTGTAATCTTAGGGTTGTTTTGATTTGCATTTCCCTGATGAGTAAGGATGTTGAACATTTCTTTAGGTGCTTTTGGGCCATTCAAGCTTCCTCAGTTAAGAATTCTCTGTTTAGCTTTGTTCCCCATTTTTTAAAAAAAAATAGGGTTATTTGGTTCTCTAGAGTCTAACTTCTTGAGTTCTTTGTACATATTAGATATTAGCCCTCTATCAGATGGAGGATTGGTAAAGACCTTTTCCCAATTTGTTGTTTGCCATTTTGTCCTATTGACTATGTCCTTTGCCTTACAGAAGTTTTGCAATTTCATGAGGTCCCATTGGTCGATTCTTGATCTTAGAGCATAAGCCATTGGTGTTTTGTTCAGGAACTTTTCCCCTGTGCCCACGTGTTCGAGATTTTTCCCTACTTTCTCTTCTATTAGATTCAGTGTATCTGGTTTTATGTGGAGGTCCTTGATCCACTTAGACTTGAGCTTTGTACAGGGAGATAGGATTGGATCAATTTGCATTCTTCTTCATGTTGACTGCCAGTTGAACCAGCACCATTTGTTGAAAAGGCTGCCTTTTTTCCACTGGATGGTTTTATATTCTTTGTCAAATATCAAGTAACTGTAATTGTGTGGGTTCATTTCTGGGTCTTCAATTCTACTCCATTGATCTACCTGCCTGTCACTATACCAATACCATGCAGATTTTATCACTACTGCTCTGTAGTACAGCTTGAGGTCAGGGATGCTGATTACACAAGAAGTTCTTTTATTGTTGAGAATAGTTTTTGCTATCCTGGGCTTTTTGTTATTCTATATGAATTTGAGAATTGCTCTTTCTAAGTCTATGAAGAACTAGGTTGGAATTTTGATGGGGATTACATTGAATCTGTGGATTGCTTTCTGCAGGATGGCCATTTTAACTATATTAATCCTGCCAATCCATGAGCATGTGAGGTCTTTCCATCTTCTGAGGTCTTCTTTGATTTCTTTCTTCAGAGACTTGAAGTTCTTGTCATATAGATCTTTCACTTGTTTGGTTAGAATCAAACCAAGATACTTTATATTATTTGTGACTATTGTGAAGGGTGTCATTTTACCAGTTTCTTTCTCTGCCCGTTTATCCTTTGAGTATAGGAGAGCTACTGATTTGTTTGAGTTAATTTTATATCCGGCCACTTTGCTGAAGTTGTTTAGCAAACTTTAGAGGAGTTCTCTGGTGGAGCTTTTCCGGTCACTTAGGTATACTATCATATCATTTGCAAATAGTGATGTTTTGATTCCTTCCTTTCCAATTTGTATCCCTTTGACCACGTTTTGTTGTCTAATTTTTTCTAGTTAGAACTTCAAGCACTGTATTGAATAGATAGGGAGAGAGAGGGCAGCCTTGCCTAGTCTCTGATTTTAGTGGGATTGCTTCAAGTTTCTCTCCATTTAGTTTGGTGGTGGCTACTGGTTTGCTGTATATTGCTGTTACTATGTTTAGGTATGGGCCTTGAATTCCTGGTCTTTCCAAGACTTTTATCATGAAGGGCTGCTGAATTTTGTCAAATGTTTTTTCAGCATCTAATGAAATGACCATGTGGTTTTTTTTCTTTGAGTTTGTTTATGTAGTGGACTACATTGATGGATTTCTGGGTATTGGACCATCCCTGCATCCCTGGAATGAAGCCTACTTGATCGTGGTGAATGACCATTTTGATGTGTTCTTGGATTCGGTTTGCAAAAATTTTATTGAGTATTTTTCCATCGATATTCATAAGGGAAATTGGTCTGCAGTTTTCTTTCTTTGTTGGGTTTTTGTGAGGTTTTGGTATCAGTGTAACTGTGGTCTCATTGAATGAATTGGGTAGTGTTCCTTCTGTTTCTATTTTGTGGAATAGTTTGAAGAGTATTGGTATTAGGTCTTCTTTGAAGGTCTGATAGAATTCTGCACTAAACCCATCTGGTCCTGGGCTTTTTTTGGTTGGGAGACTTTTGATGACTGCTTCTGTTTCTTTAGGGGTTATGGGACTGTTTAGATGGTTTTTCTGATCCTGACTTAACTGGTATTTGGTATCTGTCTAGAAACTTGTCCATTTCATCCAAATTATCCAATTTTGTTGAGTATAGGCTTTTGTAGGAAGATATGATGGTTTTTTGAATTTTCTCAGATTCTGTTGTTATATCTCCCTTTTCATTTCTGATTTTGTTAATTTGGATACTGTCTCTGTGACCTCTGGTTAGTCTGGCTAAGGGTTTACCTATCTTATTGATTTTCTCAAAGAACTAGCTACTGGTTTTGTTGACTCTTTGTATAGTTCTTTTAGTTTCCACTTGGTTGATTTCAGCCCTTAATTTGATTATTTACTGCCTTCTACTCCTCTTGGGTGTAATAGCTTCTTTTTGTTCTAGAGATTTCAGGTGTGCTGTTAAGCTGCTAGAATATGCTCTTTCTAGTTTCTTTTTTGAGGCATTCAGAGCTATGAGTGTTCCTCTCAACACTACTTTCATTGTGTCCCATAAGTTAGGGTATGTTGTACTTTCATTTTCATTAAATTCTAGGAAGTCTTTAATTTCTTTCTTTATTTCTTCCTTGACCAAGTTATCATTGAGTAGAGCATTGTTCAGCTTCCGTGTGACTTTCTGTTGTTGTTGCCATTGAAGACCAGCCTTATTCTGTAGTGATCTGATAGGAGGCATGGGATTATTTCAATCTGCTTATTTCTGTTGAGGTTTGTTTTGTGACTGATTATATGGTCAGTTTTAGAGAAGGTACCATGAGGTACTGAGAAGCAGGTATATTCTCTTGATTCAGGATGAAATGTTCTATAGATATCTGTTAAATCCATTTGGTTCATAACATCTGTTAGTTTCACTGTGTTTCTGTTTATTTTGTGTTTTCAAGATCTGTCCATTGATGATAGTGTGGTGTTGAAGTCTCTCACTATTATTGTGAGAGGTGCAATGTGTGCTTTGAGCTTTAGTAAAGTTTCTTTATGAATGTGGGTGCCATTGCATTTGAGCATGGATGTTCAGAATTGAGAGTTCTTCTTAGTAGATTTTTTTCTTTGATGAATATGAAGTGTCCTTCCTTATCTTTTTTGATGACATTTGGTTGAAAGTCAATTTTATCTGATATTAGAATGGCTATTCCAGCCTGTTTCTTGGGACCATTTGCCTGGAAAATTGTTTTCCAGCCCTTTACTCTGAGGTAGTGTTTGTCTTTAACCTGCGATGTGATTCCCGTATGCAGCAAAATTCTGGGCCCTGTTTATGTATCCAGTCTCTTAGTCTATGTCTTTTTATTGGGGAATTGAGTCCATTGATGTTAAGAAATATTAAGAAACAGCGATTATTGCTTTTTGTTTTTTTCGTTGTTATTTTTATGTTTATGTGTCTACCTTCTTTTGAATTTGTTGAAAGATTACTTTCTTGCTTTTTCTAGTGTGTAGTTTCCCTCCTTGAGTTGGTGTTTTCTTTCTATTATCCTTTGTAGGGCTAGGTTTGTGGAAATATATTCTGTAAATTTGGTTTTCTCATGGAATATCTTGGTTTTACTATCTATGGTAATTGAGAGTTTTGCTGGGTATAGCAGCCTGGGCTGGCACTTGTGTTCTTTTAGGGTCCGTATGAGATCTGCCCAGGATCTTCTAGATTTCATAGTCTCTGGTGAGAAGTCTGGTGTAATTCTGATAGATCTGCTTTTATATGTTGCTTGGCCTTTTTCCCTTACTGCTTTTAATATTCTCTCCTTGTTTTGTGCATTTGGTGTTTTTGACTATAATGTGACTGGAGGAATTTCTTTTCTTGTCCAATCTATTTGGAGTTCTGTAGGCTTCTTGAATGTTTATGTTCATCTCTTTCTTTAGGTTAGGGAAGTTTTTTTCTATAATTTTGTTAAAGATATTTACTGGCCATTTAAGTTGGGAATCTTCACTTTCTTCAATGCCTATTATCCATAGGTTTGGTCTTCTCATTGTGTCCTGGATTTCCTGGATGTTTTGGATTAGGTGCTTTTTGCATTTTGCATTTTCTTTGACTGTTGTGTCAATGTTTTCTATGGCACCTGAGGTTCTCTCTTCTATCTCTTGTATTCTGTTGGTGATGCTTGCATCAATGACTTCTGATCTGTTTCCTAGGTTTTCTATCTCCAGGGTTGTTTCCGTTTGTGGTTTCGTTATTGTTTCTATTTCCATTTTTAGATCCTGGATGGTTTTGTTCATTTCCTTTGCCTGTTTGATTGTGTTTTTCTGTAATTCTTTAATGAATTTTTGTTTTTCCTCTTTAAGGGCTTCTAGCTGTTTACCTGTGTTCTCTTATATTTCTTTAAGGGAGTTATTTATTTACTTCTTAAAATCTTCTATCATCATCATGAGATGTGATTTTGAACCTGAGTCTTGCTTTTCTGGTGTGTTGGGGTATCCAGGGCTCGCTGTGGTGGGAGAACTGGGTTCTAATGATGCCAAGAAGCCTTGGTTTCTGTTCCTTATGTTTTTGCCCTTGCCTTTCACCATCTGGTTATCTCTGGTGTTAGCTGGTCTTACTCTCTCTGACTGTTGTTTGTCCCTTCTGCAAGCCTCGGTGTCAGTACTCCTGGGAGACCAACTTTCTCTGAAAGGAATTTGGGATTGGAGAGCTGTGGTACAGGGTCAGCTCTGGAGTGCAGACAGAAACCAGAAGGATCCTGTCCCCAGGTGTTCCTTGGTTCCAGTGTCTTGATGGCTCTACAAGGGCCCCTCTTGATCCAGGAATTTGAACAGAAGTGGTGTTTTTTCCTGTGCTCGAAGGTGTGTAGGCACTCCTGGGAGACCAGCTCTCTCTCCTGGCACTGTTTGAGTATGGAGCTCTGTATCACAGGACCTGCTCCCCGGCTGCAGAAGAAAACTGGAAGACCACTCTTCAGTCCCTGGGTCCCGAGGGTTCCACTGGGTCCAGCTGAGCAGTGGTGCTTGTTTTACCTGCACTCACAGGCTTGTCCCCACTCCTGGGAGGCTAGCTTTCTCCTGGAGCTATTTGGCTATGGAGCCCTGTGACACAGGCCAAGGTCCGCAGCCACAGATGGAAACTGGAAGGCTCCTGTCCCCAGCTGCTCTTAGTTCCCTGGGTCTTAGGGATTCTTGGTGGGTCCCTCTGAACAGTGGGGTACTGGCCTTACCCCACTCACAGGCTTGTCCATGCTCGTGGGAGGCTAGGCTCTTTCTCTGCGCTATTTGGATATGGAGGCGTGTGGCACAGGCCACAGGTGTAATCCCTTCCTTTCTTTTTTTAAATTTTATTTATTTATTTTATATATATGATGAGTACACTGTAGCTGTCTCCAGACACACCAGAATAGGGTATCAGATCCCATTATGGATGGTTGTGAGCCACCTCCTGGTTGCTGGGAATTGAACTCAGGGCCTCTGGAAGAGCAGTCCATGCTCTTAATTACTGAGCCATCTCTCCAGCCCAGAAATATTTCAAATAGATGCTAATAAAGTGAAAAGAAACAAGTTGATATTAATATATAGTATAATAATTACAGCAAATCCAAAATCAGAAGACTCAAGAGAATTATGGGCTGTGGAAGCCCCAGCATTGTTCCATGTCATGTACCCCTACCAATCCACAGATGGGTATCTCAAAAGTTGGGAGCTAAGTAAGCCAGTCTTCATGAAGACACAGGCATGCCTCATATTATCTTTGTCACAATGCCATTTTTAGGAAACCAGGGCTTTTAGCTGTTTTTGCATTGGGTTCGTCAAGTAGATGACCCTGATAATTATCTACTCCCATGACAGCTTAGTCTATGATAAAAAATTTAAGAGATGCTGTCATGAAAAGCTTATAATATTGTGACTTTACTCCTGGAAATAGGTTATAAACTACCCAACAAAATAAAATATAGGGTTTTAGCTTTGCAATCTACTGTGTAGAAGGATGAAACTAGATTCCTGTCTCTTGCCTTGTACAAGAATCAACTAGAAATGCCTTGATGTAAGACTTATAATTAGAGAGAAGATTTGAAACCAGAGAAAACCAGAAGAAACCATTCAAGATACAGGATCAGGCATATTCTGAATAGGACTCCTGTAGCAACATAAATAGTAGAGAGAATTGACAGGGCAATTGGATCACACATAGGAGAGGCAAGAATAAAGATACCAACTACAAAATAGGACAACATCTTTGCAAAGTATTTGTCTGATGGAATTAATATCCACAATATATAAAGAACTCAAAACTTGAAAAGTCAGAAGAGCAAAAAAATCCAATTAATAAGTAAACAAATGATCTGAATGCTTTTCCAAAGAAGTACAAAAGGCTAATAAATATATGAAAACATTCCCAATATCACTAGCCATCGGAGAAAGGCAAACCAGCACCATGTTCAGGTTCACCTCACCGAGATCAGAATGGCAATCACCAAAAGGAAAAAAATATCCAGTGAAGTAAAAACATCATCGAATACTGGCAAGAATGTGGAAGAATCAACCCTTTCTATAACAGGCAGGAATGTAAATTAGCACAGCTACTATAGTCTCACTTTAGAGAGTCTTCAAAAATGTAGACTAGAAATGATGCACGATCATGTTATGCCTTTCTCATACACAAAGGATCCAAATTCAGCACACAGGGTGGATAGCTGGGTGTACATTTGTTGTGGCATCACTCATGATAGCTAAGTTATGGAATCAGCTTATTGACCATCAATGAATGAGTGAATAGAGAAAATGTGGTACACAAGTACAATGAGGTAGAAATCCACTATAAAGAATGAAGAATTAATGTGTTTTGCAGAAAAATTAAGTTTGAACTAACTGAAGTAAGCTTAATTCAGAAAAACAAACATTCCATGTATCCCCTTTGAGGATATATATATATAAAATCTAAGAAAGATGAATGGAGATATAAAGAAAAAGAACAAGAGAGGGGAAATAATGAAGGAGGAGGAGGAGGAGGAGGAGGACCATTAGTGAAGAAGAAAGGGGTCATAGGGAGTGGGATAATCGTGAGAAATGGCATGAATATGACCAAAGTTGGGTATGTGTGTAAGTGACGTCAGCATTAAGTAAGCATTTTTTACAATTGGCACGTGCAAAAATATGCAGGAAACTGGGGAGCTAGCTTAACTGATAGTGTGTGTAGTCAATGTATGAGAACCTGAGTTCAGTTCCCACCCTACGTAAAAAGCCAGGCATGGGCAATGTACACGTGTAACCCCAGCCAAATGACAGCTAAGCTAGCTAACGAGTGGATTCAATGAAAATCCCTTTCTAATAAAATAAGTTGGAGAAATGGAATGTTGTTTTGTTAACAAAATCTCAATGATTCTATTTTACCAATAAAGACTAGGGAGCCAGATGCTGAGTGAAAGCTTGTCAGCTCACAGAGGCGGAGAAACGCCCAGCTGATCTTCATCCTTAGCTGATGTACCACCAGGAATACCCCTCACATAGTCTCAAACAGCCTCCCTCAAACTCAATGGCCCTCCCCTCTGCTTCCCGTGTGTTTCTCTGTCTTCCTGACTCCCTCTCCCTCTCTGTTTTTTTCTTAATAACCCTATGTTAACTTCCTGTTAACTGATTGCTTACTCTGCCTCTTGACCTATGGTTGACTTTATTTAATCCTCTTTACGATACTCAAACAGAAAGCTCTTAGATTAAAAGTGTCTGCTAAGGCCGAGCCACATTACAACTGAAAACAGATTTTTCCAGTAAATAACACAATCTCTGGATTCACAGGATGTTCAACTCTCTTGCAACAGATGGAGGAAGACACCTCACAATGATTTCTGGCCTCCACCTGCACATGCACATACCAACATGTTCATGCATGTACAACACATACACACATATACTTATATAAGATGTGTCTAACATGAATACACATGTCTGCATATGTCTATTTCAGAGAAAATAATAAAAGGAAATTAAGTGCTGAGGAAAGAGACTGAGAATCAAGAAGGAGGGGACATCAGGGGATACGATCTGGGAGATCCAAAGGATAAGGATGGGGATGAAAGTGGGAGGTGGAGGGAGAGGTCTGAGGGGTGGAGACTTGGGGAGCTGGAGAAGGATAAAGTGAGTTTGGATGGGGCAGGTTGCTAAAGGTCCCAGAATCTTTAGTCTGGGTCTCCTTTGACCTTAGTCAAGGTTGCTCATTCACTTTCAGATAGTTGAAAGAGGTGAATCCTTGCTAAATCTGTAATGTCAGTCCATTACAAAATTAGGTGTGCTATGTTACATTAATCGAGTTCCCTTGTTACACAAAATTAGGTGTGGTGTGCTACACTAACCGTATTCCCTTGCTTCTAGTGGAGAGCACCTTCTATCCATTAGATTAGATTTATCCAGTGAATCTATCATCCAGTAAAAATTGATTCCTAAAGTATTGTATGTTGACTGAGCATATATATATATATATATATATATATATATATATATATATATATATAACAATACAAAAGCAGAGAGAGAATAAATTGAAAATTTCCCATGTGAGATGTTGACATTTGTGTTATATTCATAAGAATGTATTTTTAAAGATAGATGACAGGTTCAGCAAGTTTTTATTGTTTCTTGGATTTTTAAGTGTTTCTTCACAGGAAATACCTATTTCTATGCTTTGCTCATTTTTTCTATTCATTTGTTAACCTTTTCTATTTATAGGAATTTATATGGTAGATATCAAGCCTTTTCTTGTGATATATGTCTCAAATATTTTCTCCTAATCTCTTCCTTGGCATTTAAGCCTTTAATCCATTTTGAAATTTATTATGGTGTTTGGTACAAGACTCGAATCTAATGGAGATTTTTTTTCTAGCTGGAAGCCTGACAGTTCTACATCGTTTATTGAATACTCCATTGGTCTCCATTAATCTGTATTGCTTTTTGGTGAGGCTCACATGTGGAAGGGTCTATTTCAAGATCACCTATTGTGTTTTAATCAGTTGCTTTCAAAATTCTTGCAAACAGGTTTAGTAATTGCAATGTTTTATGTATGTTGGGGTATTGTTTAAAATGACCCTGTCTCATGATTTTGGTATGATATCTGTGATTTAGCATGCTTTTGGTATGATATCTGTGATTTAGCATGCTTTTGTTGAGTTAGAACATAAATACTGGTATGATGGTCTACACTGATTACCAGCTTGAGAATATCTAGAATTATCTTGGAAACAATCTATTCACATACCTATGAGGGGGTTTGTAGATTGTTTTAACTGAGATGGTCAGACCCACTGGACATGCTAGCAGTGATGATCCATGGGCTGGGATGTTGGGCTGGATCCAAAAGAATGAATGAGCTGGGAGCCCGTGTTCTTCCGTGTCCCTTTCTGACTACAAACACACTATGACACACCAGCTTGCTTCAAGCTCCTGTCACTGTGCCTTCCCTGCCCCCACATACCGTACCCTCAAACTGTGAAGCCAGACAAGCCTTCCTCAAGTTGCCTTTTTTTGTCAAGTATTTTGTTACTATAACAAGAAATGTCACCAACACAGTCAGCATGTAGGAATTTTGTTCAGATGAATGGAGGGTGAGGGTATGGATCACATTGACCCTGGGTGTCATGGGGTGAAGTGGCAGCTCATTATGTCTGCGACACTATCACAAGGTACTTTGAGTCCCTTTCATCCACAAGTCTCCAATGCTACACATTAGTTATCTTTTCTTTGTTAAGCCAGTTACTGTGTGCAAAAGCTCAGACGATTGGTTCTCTCAGCCTGATTCTCCACAGGTGGCTCTGCAGAACCTTCTGGTGTGTGTCATCTTATTCTACACTGTTTACTACCTCTCCCTGAGCATGAGCTGCCTGGCATTCAAGTAAGTGGCATGGTTGTCTTCAAACATGATTCAAACATGGCCATGGAATGAAAGGAGTTTATATTTAATACTTGACATGGATTGATGGTTTATAGTTTGAGGATTCTTTATGGCATTTAATCTAGGACTAGGACTCTGTTGCCTGTCTTTGGATACATTTCCCCTAGCTAGGCTGCCATGTCTAACCTCAGTGGGAGAGGATGATTAGTCCTGATACAACTTGATGTGCTAGGGCGGTTCTCAGAGAAAGGGAATGGAGGATAGAGGGGAGGTGGGGTGGGAGGGTGGGGCTGGGAGGAGAGAAGGGCAGGGGCTGTGATTGGGATGTAAAGTGAATAAATAAATTAATAAGAAAAAAAATAAAATGCAAATAAAGGAAGATAAGAAATCTGATAGATATTAATTACTTTTATCCACCTTTATTCTTTTAATAGTATTTATTATTCTGTATTTGTTGTGCATATTTTAGATAATTTTGAAAGTCTTCTGAATAAAAGGCTATATTTTAAAAATAAAATAAAGTTTTGTTTTTAAAGTAAATATCAACTAACATTCTATCTTCAAAAATGACCAGAGTCACTGCCACAAACAAAGGTAGATCCAGGCAGAATTATCATACTGCCAGGAAAGGGGAAGCCATGTTCTCAGGGCTGATATTGAATCAGAAACAGTTTGCACTAGACAAGAACTGAGAGATAGCCTACATTCATTTAAATATTTTTTAAACACTGATGGACATAGCTTTGAACTATAAGCCAGGGATGTGTTCTAGCTCAGGTTATTTACTACTAACTTCCTGATTCATTTTTTAAAAGATAAATTGATTGGTTTTTATAATTATGTGTGTGTGTGTGTGTGTG
>JADRCH010000256.1:2307578-2324068 GCA_019843965.1 Rhynchomys soricoides
TGCAGAGTATTGAAGAAGGAAGATGCTCTAGAACTAGACTTACAGGCAATTGTGAGCCACCTGGTATGTGTACAGGAAACTGAACTAAACCTGGATCTTCTAAAAAAGTAATGAGCATCATTAACTGTTGATTCACTCTACTTCCCTTGATTTGGTTTTAATAAGCCATGCAAGTTCTCTTATTTCAGTGTCTACTTCTGTCTGAAGGATGTCATTACCATGACAAAAAAAGGTATCATGAATAAAAAAATGAGATAATTCATATTCTTTAAAATTACATTTGTTTATTTATAACATGTATGTATGTATGTATGTATGTATGTATGTATGTATGTGGGTAAATGTATCTCACATGCAAGCAGAGGTTTTCTCTTTCCAACCAGAATTGTTGTGACTCAAGGGATTCAACTCAGGTTTTCAGGGTTAGTGACAAGTAAATTTGCCCACTGAGCCATCTCTCCAGCCCAATCTATGGGTTTTCCTGGTATAATTTGTCAATTTGAGGCACTTTTGCCACATATGTTTTTTAATCTTACTCTGAAATTTTTCTCTACAAACTTAAATTGCCAACCCAATTTCCTTGAAATAAATTATGTATATTTACAATTAACTTGCTATAAATTGAGTATTTATGCAATTTAACTTCACTTTGAAAGCACAGAACTCCATTTTACTATGCAAATTAATTCCAAAAATTTATCATCTGACTTTTGCAATGGAAAGAATATTATTTGACAAACCCACAGAGAAAAGTCCAGTGCATACACATAACCTCAACTGTGGCCTGGGGCTAGAGATAGTAAAAAAAATGATTCCTACTCTTCCTGGATCTATGAGCACAGGGCTTTTGTTGTTGCTTTTAAATAAACACAACTCAAATTATGTGCAGATTTGGTGTTATATTCGGTTGATTGTTGTTTTTTGCTTGTTTTTGAGACAGTCTGGCTGTATTGCTCAGGCTAGCCCCAAATATTCAGTCTTCTAGCCTTAACTTTTCAAGAGCTAAGATTTTGGGTGAGTTCTACTATCCCCAGCAGTTGTGAAGAAAATGAAGTTAAAGTTGTTGGCAGGAGCCAACTGGTCAATCAGCTGCCCATGATTTTAATCCTCACTGTGGTCCAGTCCAGGTGTATAATTTATAGACTCAACTTTAAGAATAGGAAAGAATCTCATAGATTACTCTTTCTACTTTATGGATAAAAACTGAAGCCCAGAGAAGTTCAATAGTTTGTCCAAGTTTGTGTCTTCTGGCTTTCAAAACCCGATTCTCTCCATCTTAAAAGTTTCCTTTACACATTGGGTAGAACTGCCAAGCTGATACCTCAAATATAATTAAGGTTTCTTAATGATCAAAGTGGATATAAACTTCTTCTTCTTCTTCTTCTTCTTCTTCTTCTTCTTCTTCTTCTTCTTCTTCTTCATCATCATCATCATCATCACCATCATCATCATCACTATTATTTATAGGCGTGTGATTGCATGAGTTTTTGTATACCATGTTTGTGCAGTAACCTACTGAGGCCAGACGGAAGCTGCTGGGATGGGAGTTACATATAGTGTGAGCTACTACATGAATGCTGGGAACTGAACCTAGGTCCTTTACAAGAGAAATAAGCACTCTTAACCATTGGGCAGTCTCTCCAGTCCTGACCAAGTAGATTTAACTGAGCAGAGGAGGCAACATGGACAAGATGTTCTTTAGTGGCCATTCTGCCAGCCAGTGTTCAATGTTCGTAAATGAAATGAACTGTCCTCATATGTGACTAGTGAGCTGCAAAGCTTTAATATACAGTTCAGTATGATCTCGCTCAGAGCAAGCTTTTTATCTATAAATGCTCAGGGTGATATTCTGGCACCCTTTGACTTCAAAACACATGCTTCATAGCTCAACACAAATTATAAAGGGAATTATTTTTAAATGTTTAATCCTTATCAGCAAGCAGACAAAATGCAAACCAAAATAAAACATCTTGTTTAGTAGGAAGTATGAAAACATTAAGCTTTTCTTTTGATCATTCTGGATGTTACATCTGATGGCATTAGGAAAACACCTTCAAAGTATTTAAAAGTTGTGTCATTGAGGTAGATTGGTGGGTAAATTTCTTGAAAATCTGCCTGAAAACTTGAGTTGGAACCCTGGAAGGTCAACTCTTGCATGTTGTTCTCTGGCCTTCACATGTGTGCAATTCAAAGAAATATCAGTGAATGGGAGATGGGAAAGAATGGCCTGAAGTAGGTAGGGAGGCAGAGTTCTCACACTCCTGTGAGTTTTTATTTCACTACATTATTGTGAACACACACACACACACACGTATGTATAGCACTGTTTTATTCTCATATGTGTCATTATAATTTGCTTTTATTCATTCTCCATCCCCCATTGCTCTCTTCCATTTTCCCTCCCCATTGTTGGTATGCTTCTCTCCTTAATCTATATCCTGCTTTCCTGCTGCATGAATCCCATTACAGTAAATATATCTTAAAGAAAATCAAGAGAGATGGTAACACACTGATGTACAGCATTTGTGAGATATGGAATAGAATGAAAAAGAACTTGTGTGGAGTCATTTCAGTTTCTTCAGAATAGACTCCATGGTGTCCATGGAAAGAAGCCTAGAAAAGGTTGCAGCATGACACGCTCTCCCAGCTGTGGTGGCAGAAAACCTTCATTTCTGTCTTTGCACATTTCTGCTTTGTTTAAATTTTCTTCTCCACACAATGCAGACTTTGGGACAAGGGAAATGTTCTGTAGAAAAGAAGCATGGCTCATGTTGGTGACAATTAATTGGATATTTCAAAGTAGCTAGTGGAGAGATCTGGAATACTCCAAACACAGAGAAATAATACGTATTATGTCTGAGATGGCAGATATGCTAGTTATCCATTACACATCACATACATATATTGAAATGCTACACTGTACTCCATAAATAGATGTAATTACTATGTGTCAATTAAAAAGTAAAAAAAAGATCCTGTGCCACAGCACCCAGAGCTGATCCTGCACCACAGCACTCCATACCCAAATACTGCCAGGAGAGAGCTAGCCTCCCAGTAGTGTGGACAAGCCTGTGAGCACAGGTAAGACCAGCATTTCTGGTCAGAGGGACCCGCCTGGAACAAACAGGACACAGAAACCAAGAAGCAGCCTGGGACATGAGCCCTCTAGTTTCCCTCTGTGACCAGAGCTGATCCTGTGACACAGAACGGAGAGCTGATCCTGTGCCACTGGGCTCCATACTCAAATTCCTCCAGGAGAGAACAGGTCTCCCAGGAATACTGACACACAAGCTTGCAAGAGGGACAAGCCACCGTAAGAGAGAGCAAGACCAGCTAACACCAGAGATAACCAGATGGCAAGAGGCCAGGGCAAGAACATACACAACAGAAACCAAGGCAACTTGGCATCATCAGAATCCAGTTCTCCCACCAAAGCAAGCCCTGGATACCCCAACACACCAGAAAAGCAAGACTCTGATTTAAAACCACATCTCATGATGATGATAGAGGATTTTAAGAAGGACATAAAGAAATACAGAAGAACACAGGTAAAAAATAGAAGCTCTTAAAGAGGAATCACAAAAATCCCTTAAAGAATTACAGGAAAATGCAAACAAACAGGTGAAGGAATTGAACAAAACCATCCAGGATCTAAAAGTGGAAATAGAAACAATAAAGAAATCACAAAGGGAGACAACCCTGGAGTTAGAAAACCTAGGAAAGAGATCAGGAGTAATAGATGCAAGCATCACCAACAGAATAAAAGAGATAAAAGAGAGAATCTCAGGTGCAGAAGATACCATCAAAAACATTGACATGACAGTCAAAGAAAATGCAAAAAAGAAAAAAGCTTCTAACCCAAACATCCAGAAAATCCAGGACACAATGAGAAGACAAAACCTAAGGATGATAGGTATAGAAGAGAGTGAAGATTTCCAATTAAAGGACCAGCAATGTTTTCAACAAATTATAGAAGAAAACTTCTCTACCCTAAAGACAGAGATACCCATAAACATACAAGAATTCCAAATAAATTGGACCAGAAACGAAATTCTTTTCATCACATAATAGTCAAAACACCAAATGCACAAAACAAAGAAAGAATATTAAAAACAGTAAGGGAAAAAGGTCAAATAACATATAAAGCCAGACCTAGAAAAAGGAAGAAAGTAATCTTTCAACAAACCCAAAAGGAGATAGCCACACAAACATAATATCACCTCTAACAACAAAAATAACAGAAATAACAATCACTTTTCCTTAATATCTCTTAACATCAGTGGACTCAATTCTCCAATAAAAAGACATAGACTAACAGACTGGATATGTAAACAGGACCCAACATTTTGATGCATTCAGGAAATGCACCTCAGTGACAAAGACAGACACTACTTCAGAGTAAAAGGTTGAAAAACAATTTTCCAAGCAAATGGTCCAAAGAAACAAGCTGGAATAGCCATTCTAATATTGGATAAAGTCAATGTTCAACCAAAAGTTATCAAGAAGGATAAGGGATGATACATGATTCTTATCAAAGGAATAATCTACCAAGAAGAACTCTCCATTCTGAACATCTATGCTCCAAATGCAAAGGCAGCCACATTTATAAAAGAAACTTTACTAAAGCTCACAGCACACATTGCACCTCACACAATAATAGTGGGGGACATCAACACCCCACTCTCATCGATGGACAGATCGTGGAAACGCAATCTAAACAGAGACACAGTGAAACTAACAGATATTATGGACCAAATGGATTTAACAGATATCTACAGAACGTTTCATCCTTAATCAACAGAATGTAGCTGCTTCTCAGCACCTCATGGTTCCTTCTCCAAAAGTAACCATATAAACTGTCACAAAACAGACCTCAACATATATAAGAAGATTAAAATAATCCCGTGCATTCTATCAGATAGCCTCGGATTAAGGCTGGTCTTCAATACCAACAAAAACAACAGAAAGCCCACATACACATGGAAGCTGAACAACACTCTACTCAATGATAACTTGGTCAAGGAAGAAAGAAATAAATAAATTAAGGACTTTTTACAATTTAGTGAAAATGAAGGTACAACTTACCCAAACTTATGGGACACAATGAAAGCAATGCTAAGAGGAAAACTCATAGCTCTGAGTGCCCCCAAAAAGAAAACAGAGAGAGTATACACTAACAGCTTAACAGTGCATCTGAAAATTCTTGAACAAAAAGAAGCAAATACACCTGAGAAGAGTAGAAGGCAGGAAATAATCAAATTAAGGGCTGAAATCAGCCAAGTAGAAACAAAAAGAACTATACAAAGAATCAGGAATGAAAAGGGAGATATAACAACAGAAACTAAGGAAATTAAAAAAAATCATCAGGTCCTACTACAAAAGCCTATCACTGAATCTAATAGAAGAGAAAGTGGGGAAAAGCCTTGAACACATGGGCACAGGGGAAAAGTTCCTGAATGAACAGAACACCAATGGTTTATGCTCTAAGATCAACAATTGACAAATGGGACCTCAGAAAATTGCAAAGCTTCTGTAAGGCAAAGGTCTCTGTCAATAGGACAAAACGGAAACCTACAGATTAGGAAAAGATTCTTACCAATCCTACATCCGATAGAGGGCTAATATCCAATATATACAAAGAACTCAAGAAGTTAGACTCCAGAGAACCAAATGACCCTATTAAAAAATGGGGAAGGGAGATAAACAGAGAATTATCAACTGAGGAACCTCGAATGGCCTAGAAGCACCTACAGAAATGTTCAACATCCTTAGTCATCAGGGAAATGCAAATCCAAACAACCCTGAGATTCTCACCTTACACCAGTTAGAATGGCTAAGATCAAAAACTCAGGTGACAGCAGATATTGATGTGGATGTGGTGAAAGAGGAACTGGATTGCAAGCTGGTACAACCACTTTGGAAATCAGTTTGGTGGATCCTCAGAAAATCGGCGGATCCAGCTCTACCACTCTTGGGCATATACCCAGAAGATGCTCCAACATGTAATAAAGACACATATGCTCCACTATGTTCATAGCAGCCTTATTTATAACAGCCAGAAGCTGGAAACAACCCAGATGTCTCTCAACAGAGGAATGGATTCAGAATTTGTGGTACATTTACACAATGAAATACTACTCAGGTGTTAAAACAATGACTTCATGAAATTCACAAGCAAATGGATCAAACTTGAAAATATCATCCTGAGTGAGGTAACTCAATCACAAAAGAACACACAGTAGGTACTCTTTGATAAGTGCGATATTAGCCCAAATGTTTGGAATACCTAAGATTCAATTCACAGACCATATGAAGCCTAAGAAGAAGGAAGACCAAATGTGGATGCGTCAGCGTTTCTTAGAAGGATGAACAAAATACTCACAGGAGGAAATATGGAGACAAAGTGTGGAGCAGAGACCAAAAGAAAGGCCATCCAGAGACTGCCTCACCTGGGGATCCATCCCATATACAGCCACTGAACCAGGATGTTATTGTGGATGCTGGGAAGTGCTGGCTGATGGAAGCATGAAAAGCTGTCTTCAGAGAGGCTCAGGCAGAGCCTGACAAATACAGAGGCAGAAGCTCATAGCCAGCCCTTGGACTGAGCATGAGTGTCCCCGATGGAGGAGTTGGAGAAGGGACTGAAGGAACTGAGGGAGTTTGCAGCCCCATGGGGGAAGCAACAATGTCAACAGGCCAGACCCCCGGAGCTCCCAGAGACTGAACCACCAACCAAAGAATACACATGGAGGGACCCATGGTGCTGGCCGCATATGTGGCAGAGGAGGGTCTTGTTGGACGTCAGTGGGAGGAGATGCCCTTGGGCCTGAGGGTGTTTGATGCCCCAGTGTAGGGGAGTGCCAGGTCGGGAAGACCGGAGTGGATGGGTGGGCTAGTGAGGGAGCACCCACATAGAGGCAGGGGAGCGGGGATAGGATGGGGATTTCCAAAGGGGAAACCTGGAAATGGGAAAACAGTTGAAATGTAAATAAAGGAAATATCCAAAGAAACAAACAAACAAAAGCATCCACTCCATTGCTTGCTTGTGTTAACATTAAGAAAAAAAATTCTTAAAAAAACTTGTCTCTTTTAAATTTTGTATGTTAGCACAATAAATAACTTGTATCTCATAATTTTACAATGTGGTGGGTTAGTAGGTGGATCCTTTTGTTCTGATTATGCATAAAGCACACTTGTTTGGGGGCATTCACAATTACTTTGTTTCAATTTTTAGAAAACTCAAGTTTAAAATAATTTTTCATTGTAAAATAAACCACATTAATCAGAAAAGCTTAAAACACCTAGTTTCAGGATAGCCCAGGTGATTACATGGAAAAACCTTGTCTCAGAAAAACAACAACAAACACCCACCTAGTTATAGAAGAGAGAAAGAGGAATAAGTTATAAATACACTCTCTCATTGCAGTTATTCCTAATATTCTGTTAAATTTTTTCTACTTTTAAAAATGTATTGTTGATGCTTCAAATATTAAAATTCAGTAGAAAAACCATGGGATGATCTTTTCTGGGGAAACTATGGAAATGTACAAAATTGCCTGAAGGTAGAAAAAACAGATTTTAAATATGATTTATAAAGAAAACTTGGTCAGCTAGAATTACTAAATTCTAATAAAAAGTCTAAGACACCTTCTTCTGATGGATAACCTTGTTGAGGGACCATTATTGATTCAAGTTTGGGTAGCTGTGCGGCAAGAGATTTATTGTAACAACCTGTAAGATGTCAGGCATGAGATTCACTTTCTATCCATGCAATATGCCATTTAACTGAGTTTATCTTGCACCGAGACTCTACAAAAATGATTTAAAACAAAAAGGTACAGAGAAACAAAGTCGAGTATGGACCTCCTGTTGTTCAGAGGAGTGAAGCTCAACTCTGTATTTATCCTTGTCCTTCAGATGGGGCACCATTAAGCTGATTGGAGGATGTTGTTTATACTCAGTAGGCTCAGTAGTCTGCGGTTTCTAACCCAGGATGCTTGGTTCTTTGCTGCCAGGATATGTGAATATTTGTTCAAAGATATCAATAAGTACTTAACTTATTAAATCTTTAACTAAGGGGGTTTGGGGATAAATGCTAAAACTCTTTAGTTTTGCTGCTTTGAGAACCTAGATTTCTCTAAATTTGGAGATGAGCTTTATGTTAATCTTAAAGCTTTAGCCTTGGATTTAGGGTCAAGTTTCTGGTATGTCTCAACAATTCTGTTACCCAGAAGACAAGACTTAGTTACTGCATTGGAACATGTGCATCCAGCTAGATTATTTCACTACTAACATCTTTCTGTTGTACTGCTTAGGTTGGTTTAGTTAAAACAGTATTATGTTTCCAACCAAGCTCAATGTCCTTGAACGCTTAACCTGTAAAGGTGACACGGAAGCACAGGTACCCTAACCTCAATCTTTGTGCTTTATATTATGTTTTCTTTCCAATCATAAACAAAGCTTAGGGTTTCTTTAGCAATATGTGCAAATACAGCTTGTGCAAGACTAAATTCACCTTCTCTAAGAAACTTTACTTTGATTTATAAAGTCTCCAAATGTTGCCAATAGACGCATCTTTAGAACGTGGAATGTGGTAGTACAAACCTTTAATCCCAGCACTCGGGAGGTAGAGCAGATGGATCTCTGTGAGTTTGAGGCTAGCTTGGACAACATAACAAGTTCCAGGACAGTCAGAGCTACATAGTCAGACTCAATCTTTAAACATTCTGAGGAAATTAAAAAAATCATCAGATCCTACTACAAAAGCCTATGTGCAACAAAATTGGAAAATCTGGAGGAAATTGACAAGTTTCTAGATACCAATTACCAAAGTTAAATCGGGATCAGATAAACCATCTAAACAGTCCCATAACCCCTAAAGAAATAGAAGCAGTCATTAAAAGTCTCCCAGCCAAAAAAAGCCCAGGACCAGATGGGTTCAGTGCAGAATTCTATCAGACCTTCAAAGAAGACCTAATACCAATACTCTTCAATCTATTCCACAAAATAGGAACAGAAGGAATACTACCCAATTCGTTCTATGAGGCCACAGTTACACTGATACCAAAACCCCACAAAGACCCAGCAATAAAAGAAAACTTCAGACCAATTTCCCTTATGAATATCGATGGAAAAATACTCAATAAAATTCTTGCAAACAGAATCCAAGAACACATCAAAACGATCATTCACCATGATCAAGTAGGCTTCATCCCAGGGATGCAGGGATGGTTCAATACCCAGAAATCCATCAATGTAATCCACTACATAAACAAACTCAAAGAATAAAACCACATGGTCATTTTGTTAGATGCTGAAAAAGCATTTGACAAAGTTCAGTATCCCTTCATGATCAAAGTCTTGGAAAGATTAGGAATTCAAGGAGCATACCTAAACAGAGTAAAAGCAATATACAGCAAACCAGTAGCTAACATCAAACTAAATGGAGAGAAACTCGAAGCAATCCCACTAAAATCAGGGACTAGGCAAGGCTGCCCTCTCTCTTCCTCTCTATTCAATATAATACTTGAAGTTCTAGCTAGAGCAATTAGATAACAAAAGGAGGTCAAAGGGATACAAATTGGAAAGGGAGAAATCAAAATATCACTATTTGCAAATGATATGATAGTATACCTAAGTGACCCGAAAAGCTCCACCAGAGATCTGCTACAGCTGATAACAACTTCAGCAAAGTGACCGGATACAAAGTTAACTCCAGCAAATCAGTAGCCTTCCTATACTCGAAGGATAAACAGGCTGAGAGAGAAATTAGGGAAATGACACCCTTCACAATTGTCAGAAACAATATAAAGTATCTTGGTGTGACTCTATCCAAACAAGTGAAATGAAAGACCTAGTGAACTTCCAATGAGATCCTGAGAAACTGTCAGAATAGCAGTTAGCACATGACAGGTACTGGGTGGTAGGTGGCTTTAAGTACAGGAATGACCCAAGTTTAGATCAGCTAATGCACAAAAGCAATGGTAAGTAGAATAAATGCTGGCAATAGACTTCATCTCAGGCATAAATTTTGTTACATTATTCTCTTTTTAAGGTAATAATGATGATAATGTCTAGATAATAAAAACCATACACTTTTTAAAAAAAGATAGACTACACTGTCTCTTCTGGCAAATACATACTCCTAGAACAGCCCAAATATAATCTACATGAGACAGGCTGCTTTTTACCATGTGCCTGTATCTATAAACAGATAAGTAAACACACACACACACACACACACACACACACACATGTACACACACACACAAACACACACACATACACACACACACCTATACTCTGCTTTTCCTTTTGATATAGTTTGAATTTATGATGGAATACTGTAATTATTACCATTACATAGAAATGCCATGAACAACACATAGTCATATAAAGAAGTGGAAGAGAAGGTGAACAGGTGTAAAATAGAACTCATTCCTAGCAATCCTGAGGGCCCAAGTGCAGCACAGGTGGTCCAGGTAGGGACCAGGCAGTATGGGATTGCTGGCTCACAGAGGTTCAAATCCAGAACAGCCTGAGTGCTTTTAATTTTATGCAACACCTAACTTAAAACCAAAGCCACCCACACATAGCTCCTCCTTAGTTTTAAACAAATGAATCTAAAAATTATGTGTGTGTTAGAGTTGGATCCGATAGAAATCTTAAGTGGGAAAATAATGATAAACAGCTAACATGCAGGAAATGCGACAGTTGGTGTCCATT
The DNA here is from genome assembly GCA_019843965.1 of Rhynchomys soricoides. Lineage (NCBI taxonomy): Eukaryota > Metazoa > Chordata > Mammalia > Rodentia > Muridae > Rhynchomys > Rhynchomys soricoides. Next base: position 2,318,304 of record JADRCH010000256.1, read on the forward strand.
TTCTTTCCTAATTATATTATGTAATGATCAGAAAGTCAGGAAGGAGAAGTAGAGTCGCAGCTCCACCATTTGTTTATACTAATAAGCGAGCGTATAAAGTGAAGCTAGGCATCTCTAAACAGATTTCAGTGTTTGTCAAGTATGGAAACTATTTGCTTATAAATCTGTTGCATTTGGCTTCCAAACAGAAAGATTATGTAATTTTTAAGAAATATTATTCTGCTTGACTTGGCAATAATCTTGTCTAATATTTTCAGTCTGTTTTGCAAACAGCAGGCAATCCCAAACACATTTGGTATTGCTATTCGGGTTTTAATGGCCCATGCAGAATTAAAATACTTAGGTTTATTGATTATTTAATATGAGCCAAGGCCCTTGTATATGTCCCACTAACCTTTACTACAATTCTGTGGAGTGTTAGAGTTTAATTTTTCAAATGAGGAAAGCAAAGCTTATGGAGTCAAATGAGTGGAGTTTCTCATCACTACAGTAAGTTGTATATGTAGCATTTTCTTGTGTGTGAGTTGTAGGTGATCACCAATGGCACCTTTGCATAGATACCCAGTGCAGAGAACTCTCTGATGCACAGGAGAGAGAGTGTACAACACTGTATAGAAACAGCCACCCCCAGGCATTGGAAAGTGCCCAAAGAAGCTCAAAAGGTGCCTGGCTGATTACTGGAAGCCTCAGTTCTGAAAGGGCTTTCATATCTCTTTCTGATCATAGAACTGTTTCTCCTTGTCTAGTCAGACAACAGAAATGACTAAGATAGGACCTGGGAAATAGCATGTAAAGGCTGAAGTATTTGTTTCTAAACTCAATTGAAAACATAGCAAATTCTTGCTTCCATTTTTGACCAGAAAGACACAGGATGGCCTTTTTTTTTTTTTTCCAAGTATTTGAAACAACTTTTAAGGGCTGTTTGTAGAATATTCAGGATATAAGCCCAGCATAATTCCTGACCCAAAATAGTGTCAGTGCTTATTTGTTTTATAGGTATGGACAGAATTAATGATGACAAGAAGTACCAGAGATTTTCCTTCAATGTAGTAAGAGCATTTGTGCTTCAAATAGGGAACATAAGCCAGCTGATTATAAGGGAGGCTGTTGAATCTTCACCCTGAGATGGTCACAAAATGGGTAATTATTTTGGTAGATTATTATAAATATTAAATGTTTAATGTGATCATATTACATGATATTTTACTTCTATAACATATATTTATATAAATAGATACTTGCATATAAAATGGGAGAATAAAGATAATTTTGATGTGTGCAAGCAGACTGCTCAATGGTTATCATCCCAAGATTATACAGAATCAAGCCCTGGACATCTATTTGTGACATACTCTTCTCTCTTCAAAAGTGTCATTCTTCCACATTAGCACAGGAGGCAATCGGACTGTTTTGACAGTTTTTTTCTGTTCACACATGAAGCTGAATACATTGATCAGATCTGTAATAAGAAAGCAAACCAAGATGCTGGCAAGATGGCTCATTGGTTAAGAGCACTGGCTGCTCTTGCAGAGGACCTGAGTTGGGTTCCCACCACCCACATAGCACCTCACAATCATCCTTGGCTTCAGTTCCATAATATCCAACACCTTTCTTCGGCCTCTGTGGGCCCTTTTAGCGTGGGATACAAAGACCTATATGTGGGCAAACCCCACACACACATAAAATAAAAAATGAATACATCTTTAAGAAATAAGAAGATGAATAAAACCTTTTCTTTCACTTCAGACAGCTGCTGCCAACAATACTCATTATCTTTAGTGCCAATATTATCTTTATTCAGTACTTATTGTTATATTCATAAGTCTGAGGTCTTTTGGGGAGGGAGGCAGGGTTCAATACAGAATTACTCTGTGTAGCCCTGGCTGTCCTGGAACTCATTTTGTAGACTAGGCTCAAACTCATGGAGATCCACCTGCCTCTGCCTCCTGAGTGCTGGGATTAAATGAATGCACCACTACTGCCTGGCAAGTCTGAAGTATTAACTTCCTAATTTTTTTTCAGTATTGTTTAGTACATTTAGATAATAGACATAGAAAGAAATGAGGTTTCATTAGGTAAATTTTATTTATTAAATTTATTTATTTTTTATTTTATTTTAAATATAAATATAAAAATAATTTTAAAAAATTATTTCATTTATTAAAATTACGTAAATTTTAATAAGCTTCAAAGAGAGTTACTGAATAAAAAAAGGGAGAGATAGCTGTAGGTAGAGGTTAGGGATGTGGCCCAACTGTGGGTGCCTGCCCAGCCTCAGGAAAACAATGCTGTGAAACTGTTTTCTGCTGTGCTGTATCTACAACACAGCAGAGTACAAAGTCTACTGTACCCTGATCATCAGAAGCACACATAGAATGTCAACTCAATGCCTGAGGAAGTTGCCTGTTGGACATAATAGACTGGCTAAGGGAATTTCAGTGTGGCTAGTTGGCGATGTTCTAATGAATGGGGTTGTTCAGACTACAGTCACAGTAGGACACTGAACATGGTCTTCTTTGTTTTCCTTTGAGTAAAAATGTAGGTAGCAGACTAAAATGGCTAAATATCTTGGGAAGCTTGTCTCAAGAGTCTCTCATTGGAAGCGTGTCTATGTGCAAGAAAACCAGCAAGCCTGGGTTTCTATCTCAGGGAGCCTTACCTGTCACAGGTACTATGTTGTTCCTAGCATAGAAGGAGCAGCAGATTTATGAGAACTTTGTAATTGGAAAGTGGTTGGATCTATATTTTAAAGCAAACAGATGAAACAAGAACTAAAACTGTTTTCATTAAGTCAAATAGCAAAGAAAGATTGAATACTGGCTTTGAAAACTCTTCCTGTACTTAAAGTTAATGCGGATGATCTCCCACTATAATAGACAAAAACCATTTGTAGATGCATGTATGTGCACCTACCTACATGTGTGTGCATGCACCTGTGTTGTGTAGTTGCAATAATGATAGTAGCAATAATATCACAGGACAAAACAACAGCCAGGTCAGGTAAAACACATCTGAGATATTAGCACCCTTGAGACACAGGAATGGGGTTTGCCGAGTCTATCCTGGGCTACATAGCATGACCTGTCTAAAACAAGAAAACAGTAACAACAGAAGCACATGACAAGCAGAAAAGCTGAAAGAATCAAGAACTGTGTGTAAAGTGGCATGAGCTCTGACATCACTACCTCTGAACTGCTGAGTTTTAAGGGCTGCTTACTATTGATTGATTGCTTACCTATTCCCTAAAGGAGGTTCTAAATTTCAATGATATACCAGCCCCAGAATACATGCTACTCTCTCTTCACTGATTCTGTAAATGACTTCATTGCAAATGCTATGTCAGCTTCAGGAACATTATTTTAGTGATGGAAATTGTTCTTATTCATAATCTTACCAATGAATTATTCATTACTGGCAGTTAACCAGAGCTTCCCTTTTTATTTACTTGCAGTTTCCGGCTTAATTTCAATGGTACATGGAGGCCAGATTTTAGCATACTGTTTGTTCAAAGACAACTTTATCTATCCGGATCTGGATAATTTTTAACAGTATGACTGGATTCATTTACTTTGGAATTGTTATGCTATAAACATTGTGTCAGAGCTGTACCCCAGGATGAATCACTCAGCATACCTTATAACTATAAAAATCACAGAAGTTAATGGAGAGCCGAATGAGCCTAGTAAAGAATTCATGAGCAGACTTTTACAAAACTTCTAAAACGTGTTGTTTCTGGAAATGTGTTCCACGGAATATTAGTTCTGAAGAATGTTAATGTTATTGTTCAAGAAAAAAATGTTTAATACTTAAGCATATTGGTAGAGTCTTGGGGCTGGAGAGATGGCTCAGTGGTTAGGAGTTACTTCCTGTTCTTGAAGAGTACCCATGTTCAGTTCCTGGCACCCATGTCAAAGAAATGACAACTGTTTGTAACCCCAGTTCCAGGGAAGCTGATACGCTCTCTTCTGGCCTCTATGAGAATCTAAAAACATGTGATACACAACACATATTCAAGTTCACACGTATATACACACAAAATACTTAATCTCTTTTGAAAAAAAGCATTTTTTGACTCTAGGACTTTAGTAGAACATTTCTTATTTCAGCACTTTATTGTCTTGCACACAATTGTGAACAAGTCGACATTTTCCCAAAGAGGTTGATGTTATGCTAATTTCACAGATTCCAAGTAACCTTCACCAAACTCCTTGGTACTAATCTGTTACTGGATGAGAAAATTTAAAGTGTAATATACTTCGTGCACTGTTTCTCTCGAATATTTAGGTGGAAAGCAATTACAGAAGAGGGTAGATTTGAAATCACTGCAGATCTCCACACCAAAATTAGATTCCATTACTCTGGCACAGTATTTATTCTGAGCTAGCAGTTTTCTTATGAAGTTTTTGTTTTTAAAAAAACAAAACATCAATTGCTATCTCTGTCACCAACATGGTACTTCTACAAATTAACGTACATTTGATTCTCCTGGGGATCCTGGTACACTGTAGAGTCTTGCTCAGAAGATATGAACTGGAGCCAAAGACTGTGAATCTGTAAAAATCCTCATAAGATGTTAGTGCCATGGGTCTGTGGGCCACATTTTGGGTCGGATGGGTCTCGGTGGTTTGGGGCCTGTGTTCAACTGTGCACAGCTCTGTATTATCAGCTCACAATTCTTACATCATTATCCTTTAGTGGACTCTTACTGAACTGAGTTTAAACTGAGATGAGTTAATTTATTTAGCTGTCTTTAACATTTACCATTTTTAATAGAGTTAAAACATCTCTTGATATAAAAGAAGTACATTCTATGATTATAACTGAAACATGAGTAAAGAAAGGGAGACAAAGAAGGAAAGCCACTTACCTATCCCCCCACACATGAACTTGCATTTGGGGGGAAATCTAAAAACTAAACCATCTATTTTAAAAAATTGTCTCTAAGTCTTTTTTTCTAACCCAGAAAATTCATTTTTATAAAAACATTCTTTAGTCACTAAGAAATGCTGCTCTAACTTTCTATGTTTCAGATGGTCTTCTGAAGCCTGTGTTGTATTGGTCACGTTACTGCCTTGGAAAGTCAAACTTCACTTGTATCTGCAAACATGTCGGTATTTTGGTATTTCCACAAACTTTGACTTCCATTCCTTTTTCTGTTCTTCCTGTTAATTTCTTCTATAATGGTCATGGAGATAATAAAACCTTTTGATCAGGAGCTGGCAAGTTGGTTAAGAGTACTGACGACTTTTCTAGAGGACATGGGTTCAATTTCTAGCACCATCAGGGCAGCTCACAACACTTGTTTAATTCCAGGCTCTCCTCTGACCTAAGCTAGCATCAGGAACATAAGTAGCACACAGACCTGCAGACAAAACACCCATATACACAGTAATTCTTTATGAAAAGGGTATGGAAATGAAGCCCTTTAAAGGACTTTTGAGGCTAGAGATATGGTTCAGCATTAAAGCATCCTTGTGGCTTCTGGGGCTTTCTGACCTCCCAGGTGCTGCATGGATGTGATGTACATATGTATATATGTACATATGTGTGTATTTGAGTGCATGTGTGCATGTGTACACATAGACATAGAGAAAGAGGCAGGCAAAACATTCATGCACATAAAATAAATAAATAAATAAATCCAAAAACAAATTAAAACCTGAAAAGAAGTTTTGTTTTTTTGCAATCCTCAATGAACACAGCACACAGTATCCGTGAAAGCCACACAATTGAACACAGCATACAGTATCCGTGAAAGCCACACA